>JAHHUM010001169.1:0-54235 GCA_036173005.1 Crenichthys baileyi
CACGTCCTCCCTGTCCCGGGTTCCCTCCCAACCTGGGTTTGCCGGATCCCCCCCCCCCCCCCCCCCACCCCCTCCCTTTTTGCCCCTTTTTTCTATACTGTCAAAAAAAGGGAAAAAATAAAGTCTCTATGTTTTAAAAAAAAAAAAATCCTGCCAGATTGAGCAATTTCTAATTTTAAAAAAAAGAAACTGATCATCTCCCGCAATATGCAAGCCCCCTACATGCAAGTTAAAAAAATACATATAACTCTTTTAAAAAATGATTCATTTAAAATCAAGAAAATGCATCATCACTTGAACTAATTAAATCTGAAAACATATTTCCTATGAATATAGAATATCAATAAAATGAGCATGTATTGAAGAAGCCTTGCTGCTTGTGTTGTTTTAATAAAGATGACTTCTCATAAACTTGGTTTACCTGACAAGTCCTTGCTTCACTCTGTCAAAGGTGCTAAAGTCTAGACTAAACAAAAAGGGGGGTCTTTCTAATAGAGACACATTTTTCAGGTTCATTCGGACCTGTTACTATTTATCCAATCTCTAAACATACATGTGATAAATCTAGGATCACTTTTAAAATTGTTAAGATCATTTTTTAAGGTTGCTACTAAAGCATCCCTAAATATAGCCTAAATCCACCCCTGGTAGAAACCTCACTCTAGAAATACTCGTCTAGACTACGCTTATCTGTTCTTTACCACACAGGAGGGAAAAACCAAATGACTTACTCAAATCGGATTTTAGCATCAGCCAGGAACTTCTTATCGAACAGCCAGCGAAAGAAAACATCCAGACTGTAAGCACAGACAGAAAGGACTCAGTGATGGAGTCAAGCAGCAGATGTGGTGTCCACTATAAATCCACTTTCCCACCTGCTGAGTCCAAGAGACGGCAGCAGCAGAACCATAAAGATCAAGAAGGTGTAACATTTGTGCATCGTCGTCCTGTTTTCTCCAGACCTGCAGGAACAGACAGATGAGCCAGTCAAGATTCCCAACACCTGTTCTGGATTTCAGGTAAACTTAGTGACTTTTCAATCAGTTCTTATTAGACTGAGCAATTAGCTGCAGTCACCAGTTACCAGAACACATGCACTGAGACAGGCCTCACCCAACAGCTCCAGTTTGCCAACCCTCTCTAACCTGTGCTTATGTTAGAGATCTGAGGAAAAGGGTGAGAGAAAGCAGCGATACCTGGTCCAGTGAGCTTCGAAGAAGGCAGAATAATAGACGATGGTAGGCAGCAGAGCAGAGAATGCCCAGAGCAGCAGGGTGGGGAAGAACTGAGTGATTATAGGGTTCTGTCCAGAACACAAAGAAAGAGTCAGAACAAGAGGATCAGCAGCACGAAGCCGGACTGAGGAGCTGCTTATAGAGACAAAAAAGCAGGAGGATTCTCCTTACGTTCAGATACTCCACTGGCTTGGTGACGTTAAACTTGTCCATGGTGGAGATGATGATGGCCGGTGTAGTGAGGAAGAAGAGCAAGATGAAGAGGATGCAGTTGATGATGAAGCAGCGGATCCACCAGGAGATCCCGCCCAGCGATAGGTGCTCCCTGCAGGAAGTAACCACAACATGTTAGCTGGCTGCACAGGTTTATTTCTGAGGTGGGCCGGGCCTGTACACGTACCAGCGGACATTCTGCGGGTCAGGAGCATACGTTACGCTCCAGCTGTGAACGTGGAGGACTTCGCTGAACTGAGAGGAACGAGGCTCCTGGCGACAATAACAACCCTGAACCTGACAGGCGTTAAAGTCCTTCAGGATACTACAGAGGAAAGTGGCAGAGTCAAAGACAGGCATGAAATGTCAGTGGGGGGGGGTCTCAGAAGTGTGGAAATCAAAGGGCAAAAGTCAAATAGAGGTCCAAATCAGAGGGGCAGAGTCAACGCAAGGCAGAATACGGCGGGGCCGGAGTCAGACGTATGAAAGGCCAAGGGCAAGAAGAAAGTTGAGAAAATTGAAAGACAGGGTGTGGAAAAAAAATAATTTAAGTGATGAAATTATCATCCTTGTCACACAAATTATTATTAATCTAATATTTGAGCATTCTGATGAATGCTGAGTTTAAAGGCTTACATGGCAGTCATGGCCTCGTTTTGGAAGGTGACGAAGGCCATGCCCAGAGGTTTGGTGTGGACCTTTTCTTTTTCCTTTCTGTACTCCTCTTTTAGCTTAGCCTCTGTCTTGGTGTAGTAGCTCACAGCCTCTTCCTGTGGGAAAGAAACGTGTAAACAGTCCTGAACCCATGCAGACGAATGTGAGACTTTAGATATCACCTCCTCGCAGCCAGCGATGGCGCAGCAGCAGAGGTGTCCGCAGGGTTTGGGGTTAATCATGGTTGGAACGTGCTCCTTAGCCATCAGATCAGTGAAGAACTTCTTACTGCGCTCCGTCTTCTTCCTGCAATTAGACCGTGAAAATGTCTGCTCACTTTATTAAAGTCCATGGAAGTCAGAGAACCAGGACTCACCTCTCAGCGCTCAGTGCCATCAGCTTGGCCACATTGTAACAAATCCGAGCCTCCAGAACCACACAGTTATCGTATGCATGCCTGCAGACCAACATGGTTGGAGAACAGTGTTAACACAACCAGCTGCTCTGAACTCATCTGCCGTCTCATTAATAACAGAGAAACTTACTCAAAGTGCTGCTTGATCTGACTCTCCTCAGCATACTTAGAGATGCCATTAATGAATAAAGTGCGTTTGACCTGCAAGACACAGCACTGGGGGTTACTGCACTCACCAGTTTACACCCAGTAAAAAACATGCAATCTTCTGAAACTCTTAAGGTTTTAAAGCTTCACAGAAACCAAGTGGATCAGATTCTGGTTTGCAGCGTTGGGGCTGGTCTCCTACCAGATCGTCCTCCTTGTAGTGCATCTTAGATGTGTGTCTTCTCATGCTGTAGACTGTCAGCAGCAGATACATGAAGGCAAATGTAGTATGGAGCCACAACAGATTGGTCCTGAAAAACAATCAATTCTGCTCAAAATCAACAGATAATGCTTCAGACGGTACTAGGCTAATATTTCGCTGGGTTGCCTATATTACATTTTGTTTTCTTCTTATTCTGCCGTCTTATCAGTTTCCTTTATGGGAAAATACACTAACCATTGTTCCTCTGGTTTCAGTCTTCATGCTGAATAGTTTCCCTCCAAATTCCTGCCTTTATGCTAAGCTAGGCTAATGGTTACAGATAATCTGAGCTGACACTTTGTTTTCAGCCTAATTGTTAATAAAAGGCAGAGGCATTTCTAAAAAAATAAATCTGTAAGATTTTATTAAACATTGAACTTTAATTATGGTATTTGGTTAAACTCCTTAAAGCAAACATTTAAAACAACTCCTGTGTGGAGATTCTTCTGCTGAAACAGGCTAACCCTTCAGACTGAGCTTCAACTCACCCTGACTTCAGGTTGGCGATTGTGGTGCGTCCGAAGCTATAGGCGTTGTTCTCTGGAACAAAAGAGGTCATGTTGTAGGAACACTCAACAAGTCATGTTTAACATTCAGAGTTTCAAGATTCCCACTTTTCACATTGTTACAGACAGAAACACACAAACTAACCACTAAATAAAAACAACATTTGATAGGGTTTCCTGGAGGTTCTGTAAAACAGAAATAAGTTTTCCAGGAGTCAGAATTTACGAGAACCTGGTTTCTACGTTAGGTTCCAGGCTCAGATCACAGCTCTACTACCTGGGGTCACAGCTCAGAACTGCATCTATTGACCTGATGGGACCGAGTCCATGTCCAGCTAAAACCACCATCTACCATCAGACCACGTCTACACTGGTACAGAGCACCTACAGCTCTGCAGCCACCACCTTTACCTTCTTTGGAAGGAGGTCCAGGAGCTCCCTGGCTTAGGAAAGCGTCTGCACTGATAATTCTGACTAAAACCAACCAGAAATAAATCAAGAGGATCATGAAAGGAATCCTGCAGACCAGAGTCCATCCAGAGTCAGCAGGTTTCAGCATCTAAGCCTCAGCTGCAGTTCTTACCCAGCAGGTCCCCAGAGAAGTTCACTGGCAGGACGATGCCGACGGAGAGGACGCCAACAACAACCAGCAGTCCGATGATGTGGCGCTGGAACGACAGGTAGTGCACGGCGTCCTCGCCACACTTCTCACGGATCTCCTCATCCCTGTAGAAGGTATAGATCACTGATGAAGGTGACTTTAACACGTTCACTCTCAAAACAGGAACGTCAGGTGTTTTCAAAGCAAAAAGAAGCTCAAGTGTTCAAACTTACTTTATTCTGAAAATGGCTGTGAGCCAGGAACAGAAGCCCTGGAAGAGATATACACACCTGTTCAGAACTCTGGTCCAAACAAAGGTGAGACACAGTGAGATGATGACAGGATGAGGAGCAGATTTATTGTGATCAGCCTAAAACATGAAGTCACACCTTGGGGAGCTGCTCCGCTTGGGGTTAAACTGGATTAAATGTAACAGAACTAAAAACCTGCAGAGCTCAACTGTAATCCCAGGCTGTCCTGGTCTAAAGTCTGCTTCACATAAAGCCACCGACCGTCTGTGGAAAATCACTGAGAAGCTACTTTTAAAACTTCAAAAGGAATGAGTGCTTAAAAAGTAAAGTCACTAAAACATCCTTTCCTTTTAAAGTTACAGTATGTAACTTGTACTGTTAAAAGGTACTTTGGGGTAAGTTTCTGTTTCTACTGACCAGAAGTTAAACGAACCTTTTAAAGTGGAACTAAACCCAACGTAAAAGCATAACTCCGCCCCCAGACAAATAAAAACACGCCACTGAAGTGGGCGGTGCCAAGAAACAGAGGGGCGTGGACAGGTGTGAGGATGAGTGGAGGGGGTTAAGTGGGGGTGCGGTCGCTGGTAGTTTCCCCACAGATGGATCTTTAGAGGTTGAGGATTTTTCACCCCCCTCGTCACTGGAGGTTAAGGGAGGCTTTATGAAACCCAGCGGGTCTGAGCCTCATCAGGTGGAGCCGCTGACTCGGTGATGTCAGAAGGCGGCGCTGCCGAGGCAGTGGAGGGCAGAACGGGCCCGGTTTCTGAGTGGCTGATGTTAGCAGCATCATAGCTAACATGAGCTAACGTTCAAAGCTGTAACCAACTTTCAGGCATTTTACATTTACATGTAGATTTATATTATCTCCAGTAAAGCATCTGATCGAAGGTATAAGGCATGAAATGCTACGAGCAATGCTAGCAGGTCCAAGTCCCGACTCGCTACGGGGGCGTGTCCGAGTGAGCTGGTTTTATACCTGAACGCGGCGCTGTGACGTAGACGTGGACCAAGCTGGACCGTTTGAACCGATTCAACTGCAGTAGCCACCATTCAACCCAAAGAGGGCAGCACTAAGATGGTTTTAGGACAAATATTGCAGAATTAAACAAGTTTACATGTAAATGTAAAAAGTAGCACAGTAACATAAAGATAGCACCCTGAAGGCCCAATTTATACAGTTTATTTGGCAAAAAGTTCATTTGGGGTTTGAATCCTCTTTAAGTCCATATCTTATGCTATGCTAACAGTTTGTCTTTTTTGGGACTTGAACCTATTTCTTTTCCATGTTTCCAGTCTCTATTGAAGGCTAATCTATATATTTTAACATGACAATAAGTACAATCTGACTAACTCCTTGTATTTTCTGGCAAACACCTATCCCAGAAGATCAGAACCTGGAGAAAACTCAAAACCAGGATGCTGACGTGGACGGGCTTGTCAGACAGTTTCTGGATGTTTCCTCTGAATAACAAGGAGGTCACCATGGATCTAAATATCCCACTCTGATGAAGCAGAGAGAGTGGAAGTGAGGAAGAGGAACAGTGATTAAGATGTCCTTACGTTGTCTCTCTGGTCAAAGTCCACAGAGCTGGACACCGAGGTGAGTCGTTCGTAGCGATCAGGAGTCTCTGAGTGCATCGCTGAGGCAACGCTGCAAACAGACAGAAAGGAGCCAGTTAGCATGTAGACGCTCGGACCTTTGACCTCTATGTCTGAAAGCTGGTTCCTTCAGAGGGCTTTGGCACAATGATTTCTAACAGGAAATGAAAGAAACATAGGAACTGTTTCAGAGTCACAGAAACCAATCATCATCAGCTCTACCTTAAGAATCATTGGATCATGAGGTAAAACAAGCCCGGCTGAGTCCAGACTGTGGAACAGAACCAGCAGCTGAACCACAGAACAAGACCCACTAAAGACCGATATTTTTTCTTTTTCAGCGGTCCCTGATTTTCATGGTAAAGATGTTGATTCAAATTTCAAGCCCATTAAAGACGGAGGTCATGAAAATGTTGAGTTAATTTTTAAAAATTCACCAGAAATACAGAGAAATTCAGAAAAACTTCCCAGATAGCAAACTGTGTGCTTAGTGCAGCGAGCCCGCAGCATCGGTTTATGTAACATAACTACATGTGTATGAATGAAAGGACATGACAGTGGTAGGAAATATAATCTGATGACTCCTGCATGACCTTTGGCAGGTTCTGCAGTGCACCGAGTGTGAAGCGGCCAGAATGAGATTTAGCTCTTCTAAACCTGAGGTGAGCTGCTCCCTCTGGGTTCACCGTTCGCCTCAAGTGGAGTAGTTGAAGTGTCTTGGTGTGTCGTTCATGAAGGATGACAGGATGGGGCAGGAAATGGATAGAAGGGTTGAGGTGGTGTTCGCAGTAATGCAGGCATCGTTCCAGTTGGTGTGTTGAAGAAAAAGCTGAGGCAAGAAGCAAAGCTCTCCACTTACTTGTCTGTCAACGTTCCAACCTCCTCCTATGGTCATGAGATATGGATCAAGACCAAAAGAACGAGAACTCTGATACAAGCAGATGAAATTAGCTTCTCTGTAGGACTCAGCCTTTGAGAAAGGGTGTGGAGCTCCAGGGGAAGTTTGCAGAGGAGCTGCAAGGTGGTTCGGGCATCTGATCAGGACTCCTCCTGGGAGCCTCCTTTCAGAAGTTTCCTGGAAACTGGGAGAAGATCTGGGGGAAAGCCCAGAACCTGCTGGTGGCACTATCATCCCTTTTGACCCGGGCAGGCAGTGTCGCTAAGGGGTGGGATGTCTGGGTTTCCCTACCGGACCTGTTATTAACTATCCTATTCAGACACTATCTGCATATATGGGTCAAATCTTGAGAAAATATTTTCAGTCCTTCTTGCAATATAAACTTTTCACTTTATAGCAACCCCAAGTGTTGAGCATTTGTTGATTTGGTACAGTGCCCAGGAGATGGTGTTGAGTTCAGCACCCGATCCGGGGGACATCAGTTTCGCTTGGCACTAATGGAAAACTGGAAAAGACACTTCCAGGTGAGCTGAGTTTGATCCACCTGGATCCTGAACCTGATGTGGTGAGATCTCTGCAGCCAGAGGCCTGGGGATGTTGAACCTACTGACTAACATCACATCACAGGGTCACCACACACGGAGCTACAAACAGCAGCAGGCAACCGTTACCTTTTCATTGGCTCATAGTTATCTGTGTCACGTCTGCGGCTGAGTTAAACATGGAGAGAGGAGCGCAGTGTTAGGCGTTATGAGTCACACACACACATCCGTTACTGCAAACACACTCAGAGGGATGGCGTACGGAGGGAGGGTTAGCAGGGCCAAAAATGACTCAAATTACTCTTAGTGAGTAGTCTGCAGGACATCAGTAGTGACAAACACACTGAAGGAAGAAAAGGAGCAAGATGTTGTGGTAATGCACCAATCGGAACAAACCACCCTGTTAATGGAAGCAGCAGCAGGAGCAGAAGAAGAGGAGGGTGTTAATGGACAAACCAAACAGCGAGGAGGCAGCAACATACTATTCCCGCTCCTCCAGGTCGCTGAAACGCTTCTTTAGTCTTCAGAAAGAAAAACAGAAGGAAAGCAAAACAGGAACATAAGGAACAGTTACTGTTACAGTCCAGAAAGCAGGAGAAGAAGACAACATACAAAAATCTCTCAGTTCCCCTGAGACGTTCTCTGGTCATCAAACAGCTCCTACAGCTGGAGGTTCCACCAAACATTCCTCAGAGACGTTCTCCTGTCTAACAGCAGCTTCAGACTTTAGGTGTTCCATCAAATCACTAGATCTTCTGAGATGAGACCAGGTCACACGAAACCCTCCCTGAGATCAGCACCAAACACCCTTCTTACAAAGTCCAGCAGTGTTTTCGATAAGGAACATCTGATAATGAAGCCATGTGCTGGGTCATAAAGACCGGCTGCAGATTCTGATTGTAGAACAGACTTCGCATTTTATTTTCCTCCGTTTCTGGTTCTTCCTGCCTCTGTGGGAACAAAACTTACTCCTGCTGCAGATTTCATTTTCCTGAAATAAAAAATAAACATTGAATTCTGGAAATCTGCCACAGCGCCACCTGTTGTTGTAATGATGTAATGAACCAAACACACGATAACTGGCCCACATCACATCCTGGGTGTTTACTGATGCTCTCATGGAGCCAACCCCAGCCATTCAAACATCTTCAGAGTTTATCACCAGAAACAGTAGAACTGTCAGGTTTGTTCTCCAGAAGCAGAAGCGCTGGATCCAACACCTCTTCCTGCAGTCTGGATGCTGAACTTCAGGGCTGACACCAATGATTATTTCAATAGCCGATTATTTTTCTATTAGTCGACTAGTCAAGATTATTTTTATGATCTCCATCTCTTTCTGTGACTGAAACTGACTTCAGTCAGTCTAAGCTACACTCCTGAACATCTCATTTATTACAAAAGAAAACCCATAAAATATGAATTGGAAATTTAACTGACTTTATTTTTAACACAAGCGTTTTATTTTCAAATGCTAAAAGGTCAAATAAAGATCCAGATGCATTTGAAAACTAAATCTTTGGACGTTAAAGCTGCTAACGACGCTTCATGTTTCCAAAGATTTTGAATGAGTGTAGAAAGGAGAGAACATCAGCATGTTCTGCAGTCAGGCTTCAACATCCAGGAATGAAGATGAGAGAATTATTCATTTCCAGCTCTGCAGTTAGACATTAAAATAAATAAGTCTCCCGTTATGAAGCTTCAAACTAATCTTAGCCAAACCAAATTACTCAGTAACAAAAGAAACACTGAAACAAACCAAGCATTACCCCTTACACATCATCTGACTGAGTTTTATCCGTGTTTTACTTCCACTCAGTGAGAACGCCAGCGGGAGTTTGGAACGATGTGCTGGGAGTCAGGCGTTCTCTCCGGCTGCGAGAGCAGCGACCGCCAGGTCAGCTGACGGCTGACGCAGCGGGATTATCGGAGAACTTTCCCACTGATCAATATCTTAATAATCCAAGCAGTTATTTCAGCTTTAAAACAGCTACATTCGCGACTAAAAACGTCAGAAAATGTAATTTATGAAACTTTACTCACAGCTTCTGCTGCTCTCCTCCGCCATTGCTGATTTGACCAGCAATGAATCATGGGATGTGGCGGGCCACGCTGCGGGCAACTTAACGAAGTGCTTGTGATTCATCGCTTACCACTGAGACTGAGGTATTCAACTCAGCAATGTTTGGATTTTTTTTAAACGGCGCTTTGACGGATGAAATTTCTCAGCAACATTTTTCATGATCAATCGCTTACAAATATTTGCAGCCATACTGTACATTACTTCCATCAGCACTTTTTAACCCTGACAGATAAAGTTCTGATTCTGATCCAAATGTATTATGTATAATCAGGAATAACTGGTAATCTTGATGGGATTCTGGTGAGAAGGTTCTGAAGGTGAACCAGTTTGGAGCTGCATCCCAGCCTTTTTGAATGCAGCATTGTGTTGGTAGGATAATAACAGGGATGATCCAATGTTAAAATGTGCAGAATGTGAGTTCTGCTGGCACCAGGAACCCACCAGGTGCTGCTGGAACCACAGTTTAGATAGAGTTAATTAAACTTAGGGCGTCATGGCAACAGCAACACCTCAGCACCTCCAAAGGTCTGAAATATGGGCCTGAAATCAGAAGAAGAACCCCAGCTGAACACTTACATAATGACAATAGACTCTCTGCTGCCTCGTGTGGCTACTAAAGCAACAGCAGCCCAACAACTTCTACATTTTAGCAGGACAGCCACTGGGGTCAGTGACGAGACACCAGTAATGAATCCCATCCATTTCAGCCATCATTTCCTGAACATGTTTACCTGTCTGCATCTGTGACCAGCGCCAGGCGGCCATAATCCCACGCAACCTTCCTCAGGATAGAGAAGACGAAGAGGAGCACCTGCAGAAGAAGAAAAGCATTAACACTTCATGAAGAGCATGTGACACAGCCTTTTGTTTTACTAAAACAGAATAATTGTGGAAATGGGCCTGAAACATTCCACAGTCAATAAAAACAGTACCAGCAAACAGGAGGTCACATACTTCCTGTTTTATCTACCTTATATTTTATCTGTTAGTACCCAGCTATTCTTCCATTCCAAGCTGCAGGTTTTCCCATTCCTTCTCCCAACACATAAAGTGGTTCTGTTATTGAGGATCCCAACCCAAGAGTTCAAGTAATTTTATCCAATTCTTCCTGCAAACACATCTGACAATGTCAAACAGTTGGGGTTGCCTCCATCGTTGGGGACAGGTCCGAGTAGTGGCTGTACCCTCCTCTTCCTCAGTGAAGCCTTTGGTATCTGGTTTTCAATCGTCTTGGTAAAAAATGATGGACATCACTGGAGAAGATGTGGTCTTGAAGGCAGCAGGTGTTGCTCTAGAATCTCTGCTGGTCTTTTCTGCATCAATGCTGCATCACAGAGGAGGAAATGATCCAAGCCCATACCATGATTCAACCTCCTACCATCAGCCTGGCTGCAGGGGACTGGTTGCTGACAACAGGCTGGATGCTCCTTTTCCAGCCTGTTCAGTTCTGGTGAACTGATCCATCTGACTCATGTTCCCACCACTGTGTGATGGTCCATCCCAGATGCCTCTGAGCCCAGAGAAGATTCCTCCTCCAAGGTTAACATCTGGCTTCTTCTCTGAGCAGTGAAGTTTGTGAATCTAACTCTTGTAATCTCTGCTCCATGAGGTTCAGCCCTAACCATGGGCAGATATAAATAACAATGAGAGTAGCTCAGGTCCCGTCCAGACAAGGCATTCCTCCAACATTTAGGAGCAACATCTGACTGCAGGAGCCCCATCAAAAAGGGGTTTCTGCATCAATAACTGATGATGCATGTCCTGAAAGACGGGAGGAATTAGGGGTGGGAATAAAATCTCTTTTTAGACGCAATGTGATGCAGAGAGAGAACATTTTAAAGAGATTAACATGTGAAGACTCTTATCTTAATGTTAATGTCTGACCTAATTCTGAGGAAGAAAAAGGTTCTGCATTACTGCCTAAAGTCAGTAATGCAGAACCCAGACAGTCAATAGTGGACACGCCAGAGATTCACATAGACAGAACTACAGAGCTGTGCCATCTGTAGGATGTGTAACACTAAAATAAAATCTTTTTAAACACAACAAACATGACGAACCACGTTGCACGGTTCCACCCACAGAGGCGAGGAAAACAGCTCATCATCCTTGACACCATCAACTCCATGTAAGCTCCCATTTACTTGGAGAAGGTGAAGCTAATTCCACAGTTTATTGCAACTTTTACTGTGAAGGGCCACGGAGAGTGACTGAGAAGCAGGGCTTTTGAATCGAATCATAAAGCGCCTAAAGATTCCCACCCAACATTGGACTGACGCGTCCTTTCACTGAAAACCATCGCCTGGAAGTAAAAGGGTATCAGATCATGAAATTATTTTACTGTAGCATGTACAAATATACTGCACTAGCTTGTAATTAATAATAAATAAAAAAAGGAACAGTCGTGAATATTACACCTTCGTGCTCTCACACCTTCTTCATCTGCACCAAACTTCCTGCTAGATTTCTGCACTGGGAATTTTACCAAGCAATCTGTGTAACGCAAACAGCTCGGGTCTTCGAGAATTACGGAGAAATCTGCTCTGGTTGTAATTTACATAAATACAGTCATACTCAATAAATTAGAACACATGAGGATTGTTCATCAGATTATTTTTTGAAAATAAAAACTATGGAAGTAAAATAGTCCCATTAGAATCAGACATTTTAATTTCTAATTTAATTTATAGCAGTAAATTTTTACCCTAACCCTAATAATGCATTTGATTTTTTTTTTACTTAAAATTATCCTGCAAAAATTTCATCTGCAAGAATTCACCTGAAAAAAATTCAACAGCAAAAATTCGCCTGCAAATGTGTTGACCTTCTGCTGACCTGAGCTAAAGCAATCGGCACTAGATCGAGTGGAGCAGCTGATAATTCATCCTAACGCCAAAAAAAATCCAAGAAGAGTCGAGCGACCTTTAACCAATCAAATTACGCTCATTCAATCATGTGACTTGCCACTGCGGTTCTGCAGATGCGCGTCTTTTGACCCAGAAGGCAACAACGAAGCTGAAGTTGGCTTCCGATTGACGCTACCGATTCGGGAAACACTTAAAGGGCCATTCCACTTCATTTTCCATTACCTCGACCATCTTTAATCTGCTCCAACTCAAAGACTACAGTACTTAGACACTTCAAACATGCACTGGATTTTTCTACACTAAAAGCAGAATCTTTTTAAACACAATTTGGGATTTGTATAAGCTTGATTTAATTTTGTAAAAGTTAAAACAAAAATGTCATATTTGTGCTTTTTGTTGCATTTGGACCATCTTAGAACTGGTCCTGCTACAAAACTTGCCCTTTAACTGTTTCCCAAATCGGAAGCTAAAACTGGAAACCAACTTCAGCTTTGTCTCCTGATACATGACCTCATCCATCCTCCCCTCAGTACGGTGCAGTCATCCTGTCCCCTTTGCAGAGAAGCAGCCCCAAAGAATGTTTCCACCTCCATGCTTCACGGTAGGGATGGTGTTCTTGGGGTTGTACTCATCCTTCTTCCTCCAAAACGTGGAGAGTGGAGTTTAGACCAAAAAACTCTATTTTTTGGGCTCATCAATCTTTTCCCCTTCCTCATCCAGATGGTCCTGGAAGCTTGCAGAATCATGCCTGGACCATGCGCTGCCTTTGAGCAGGGGGACCTTGCAGCGCTGCAGGATTTTAAAATCCATGGCGACGTAGTGTGTTATCTGATGGTCTTCTTTGAGACTGTGGTCCCAGTTCTACTGCAGTTCATTGACTAGGGTCCTGCCAGTGTAGTTCTGGGCTGATCCCTCACCTTCCTCCATGATCATTTTTGGATGCACCCACCGATGATTCTTTCATGAGCCCCGACCGAGGGAACTGACCGTCATCTTGGACCTTTTTCATTTCCTTATCATTGCTCCCAACTGTTTTTACCTTTCTCACCAAAGCTCTTGCTATTTTTCCTGTAGCCCATCCCACCTTGTGTCAGGGTCCACGTATTTTATCCCTGATGTCCTCACACCAGCTCTCTGGGTCTTGCTGCATGGTGGAGAGGTTGGAGTTTTTGTTTGATTGAGTGTGTGGAAAGGTTGTGTTTCATACAGATAACGAGTTCAAACAGGTGCCAGTTAATCCAGTTCATGAGTGAGAACAGAGGTTCTTCATTAAAGAAAACCAACAGGCCTGAGAGAGCCGGGATTCTTACTGGTTTGTTAGGGGATAGAATGACTGATATCATGCACTAAAATGCTAATTAATGACTTGAAATCACACAATGTGATTTTCTGGATTTTGTTTTAGATTCTGTCGCTCACAGTGGGGTGGAGAGAACCTATGATAAAAATTAAAAACGTCCACAGCTTTTGGAGGCCGGCGAGAACCTGCAGATTAGCCAGTGTATCAAATCTTCCATCTGAGGGGAGCAGGAAGTGTACCGTGGAGTCCAAAGTTCGGGTATGTTTGGCAAAAAGCTAGATTCTTGGGATTTTCTGGATGGGTGGGGATTTTTTTTGTTTGGTTTTGCGAATGGGCTTGCAGAGTGAAATTTTAAGTAAAAAAAACCACATACATAATTGCACAAGATAAAAATTAAGCGTTATAAATTTAATGTCTAAAAAATGTCTGATTCTAATGAGACTATTTTACTTCCATAAACAACATTTAAGCAGGTATAAAACATACCTTTCATTAAGCCCGCATTTCCGTTTTAAATTAGTAGTTTTTTTATTGGTGTATTATAATATTCTAATCCTAAATGTCATGTTTTCATTAGGCTGTAAGCAGAAAATCATAATTAATAGAAATAAGGCTTGAAAACATCAGATAGTGGTCAGTTAATCTACATAATGTGTTTCACTTAATTAACTAAGTTACTGAAATAAATAAACTTTTCAACAGTATTCCAATTTATTGAATGGGTCTGTATAAATCATTACATATGGGCAGGATTTCCACTAATTTACGCATAATGCCACATTTAAATGTGGGCAAACCGTGTCAGCAGAGACAAAGTTTGCTTGCTGAAACAAGGACAGTTCTGTCCTTGAGTCTTAGTTCAGAATCAGGAACACACACTAATTTAGGATTTTCCACATCTAGCACCTGCAGATACCTTTTGTGAATTTGCTACTCAGAGTTTAAAAAAAAACTGGTTTCTGCGTTGCCAGGGGCGACTCACCAGGAAGCACATGAAGTCAAGGGCAAGCACGGTGGGCACGCCCCCAAAAGGCAGCCCCTGTAGCACTGTGCTGCGGATGCGGGCTGAGTAACAGTAGTCTTTGGATTCATTGTTGGCTGCACAGTTTTCCTGACCATTGCAGGCCTGGCTGCTACCCAGTAACGCCATGGTGACGATCAGCGGCCCGAGCATGCTCACTGCCACATCCTCGCTGGGGATCTGAAAAGAGAAGATAGAAGTTTGGTATCTGGAACTATGCAACTTAATTTCCAGCAACATCTAACAACAGTAAGCTAACTTTAACAGGCTAACATTCACAGCTAATTACTGTCATTTTCTGTAAGAAATTCCAGCCGTTGTTTTCCAGTCCTCTGTACAGTCCAGTAGAAATCTCGTAAAGGATACAGTAAATGTACACAAGTTCAACTCTCCAGTGAGAAAATCCACTTTAAACTGTTAAATTAGCTTGTTCCCGTTGGCTGTTTCAATTTTTGTTTGAATTTCCATATGTAGTTTTTAATCTAATATTAAAGAGACTGAACATTCATTTTCTAATGCAGTGAAAATAGTGCGCAGAAAGTATGCCTTGTTTTGGTTGAAAGAAGCCATAATGCACAGTGCTCTGAGCTAGCTCACCATGCTAATATGCTAATGCTAACAACAGGTTTAGCCTCTAAAGTGCTCCAGAAACGAATCACAAACTAAACGAAGTTTTACGGTACACCCATCAACATGAAACATAATACAACTGGAGCTAACGATATTAGCATGCTAATGCTAATAAATGGACGTCAAAGTCATTTTATAGTGGTGTTCGAAACTAAAACCCCTCCATTTAGTCAAATGGAAACACATGACTCGATGCAGTAAAAGTAACGTACAAAAGGCTGTTCAGATCAGTTGCAGCAGAGCACAAAGTATCATCACTGCAGTGTCAGTGTGTGCCATATTTAATAACATATGGATATGTCAGATTGCTACACTGTGCATGCCAGTGTAAATTCATCGGGCAGGACAGAGTCCCACAGACACAAGGCCAGGCAAGTTTATTTTATAAAGCACATTTCAGTAGGAAGACAATTCAAACTGTACATAGGAAAGGTACATTACAGTGGCATAAAGGTAATTAAATTAAAAAACACAATTAAAGAGACTAAAAATCAATAATTAAAATAAATATAAATTCATGAGAAAATGATTGATAAGAAAATGAAAGGAAAGTTGGACTGAAAACTTAACTAATAATGTTTGGATGGCCCAGTCAAAGGCCACTTTAAAAAAATAACTTTTTTAACTTGATTTGAAGCAACTTTCTGCGCTTTTCCAGTTTTCTGGGAGTTTATTCCAGATTAGTGGAGCATAAGAACTAAAAGCTGCTTCTCCATGTTTGGTTCTGGTTCTGCAGAGTAGATTAGAGCCAGAAGACCTGAGAGGTCTGGGTGGTTGATCCACTGACAACAAGTCTGTAATGTATTTTGGTGCTAAGCCATTCAGTGATTTATAGACTAACAGAAGTATTTTAAAGTCTATTCTCTGAGCTACAGGGAGCCAGTGTAGGGACTTTAGAACCGGGCTGATGTGATCCACTTTCTTAGTTCTAGACTTTGCACAGACCACGGTGCAAAGATGGGCGAGATCACAGAGGCAGCTGGAGGAAGACGAGATTAATAAATGTGGATTTATTGCAACAAATGTCATCATCACAATGTTTACCAATAAAGTCACCATGGGATGAACCCCTGCAGCCCTACCAGCTGAGCCCAGTGTTAATATGAACATGTTAATGTCTGAAGGTGATGTTTAATAATGTTTGACAACATAATGCACTAAAGTTTAGTCCCACAGTAGAGTGAAGCAGGGACACCGCTTCACATGACATATTAAATACTAAAATACAGTAAACACTTATTGAAATAAACCAAACATTTAACAACTTTGAACATTACCGAGTGCCGGGGGCTTAATTTAAAGAATTGACATTTGTCAATAAAATATTCTCCAAAAGAAATGTATGTAATAATCATAAATTCCTCATTGTTTCTGTGCAATCCGACCCAAACGTGATATTGTTGTCTGTTAAATTAGAAATAATATGTTTAGATTAGGGGCTGCACGGTGGAGCAGTTGGTAGCAAGAAGGTCCTGGGTTCGATTCCCGGCCGGAGTTTGCCTGTTCTCCCCGTGCATGCGTGGGTTCTCACCGGGTACTCCGGCTTCCTCCCACAGTCCAAAGACATGCCTGTTAGGTTAATTGGTCTCTCTAAATTGCCCTTAGGTGTATGAATGAGTGTGTGCATGGTTGTTTGTGTGTTGCCCTGCGATGGACTGGCGACCTGTCCAGGGTGTACCCCGCCTCTCGCCCATAGACTGCTGGAGATAGGCACCAGCTCCCCCACGACCCACTATGGAATAAGCGGTAGAAAATGACTGACTGACTGATGTTTAGATTAAAGTCAACACTGACCATCATGCTAAAACCCACAAACAACCTTAGAACCTGAAATGATCCAAACTGTCAACATGAACAGAACATAGAACACTCGGACCACTCCGGAACTGTCTGGACCACATGAAAATTTGGTTGAAACTGAACTTCCTGAATCAAAATGAAAGTAAGACTGAAGGCATCAGATTTGGAAAATGGATTTCTCTCGACCATCTTGGCCCCTCGTCATCTGGGTGGTATTTTTTACTGTGCTTTTAAATCAGACAAACAGATAAACGCGCTTGTGAAATAAGGCCCGGTTTACACGACAACGATCCATTGTTAACACATCTACACAACGTCTCGGTTCACACGGCAACAGTAGACACATAACTCTGTAATTCTCCTACCCCCCACTAGTAGGCGGTATGTTCTTTGACACTCAACAACATGGACAAACTTCCGGCTGACAAAATGGGAGAGAAAACGAGCACTTTGTTGGAGATCTGTCGTTAGATTCATACGAGTCGGCAAAGGGAAGGACTCACCAATCTGCTGTTGTTATTGCTGAGATCTTCTTCTTCTGTGGTTTTAAACTGGTCGGCAGCTGTTATGTTGTGTGCGTGCGCATTAATTTCTACTGATGTCATACTTCGCATGAGCCAGGGCTTCCCTGTCAGAAAGACTCCATTTTTCCCGTCTAAATGTCAACAGAGACTGGGACGTTTTCAAACCATTACAGTGATACATTAAGATCTGACCCAATCATCACATAGGTGATCTCCTTAACATCTACACTCCAGTAAGAGTACTTGGGTCAACAAACCAGTTTCTCTCAGATGTTCCTTGATCCAAACTAAAATTAAAAGGTAATCGGGCCTTTACAATTTCCCCGCCAAATCTTTGGAACAGTTTACCATTTCATAAATGGACCGCTGAGACTGTCGAGATGGTGTGCTCAAGACCCGTCTTTATTCCCTGCCGTTTTATTCT
Organism: Crenichthys baileyi; assembly: GCA_036173005.1. Taxonomy (NCBI): domain Eukaryota; kingdom Metazoa; phylum Chordata; class Actinopteri; order Cyprinodontiformes; family Goodeidae; genus Crenichthys; species Crenichthys baileyi. The sequence continues at coordinate 17,970 of JAHHUM010001169.1, forward strand.
AGTAGCCGCTCACGCTTATGCATTTTAACCCTTTTATTAGTGGTATTTTAAAGATATGTGTTTGATTCTGATGATAAGCTTTAAGCTTTTTTGCTCGCCCACTTTAAGAGTCAGCTGAAGATCATTTACCCAGAAAGGTTGTTAGTTTACAGTCTAGGAAATAATATTTCCTTAATTATTTTTTTACTAAATGTGATAACTAATTAAACACCATTAAGCCCCATTTAGCCAAAAGGTTTGGTTCTTATTCAAAATAATATTTCCATAAATATTTTTATATTTTTTAAACAATATTTATGGAAATATTATCTTACTGAATAAAGGCAGCTAATGAGACACTGTTGAGAAATTAATCATCCAGAAGGTTGGTTTTATTCAGCAAATCATTCTTTAAAATATGATTTTATTAAAATAATGTTTTATCTGATCTGGCATTGTGATTGGTTGTCTAAAGATATGCTGATTATTGCCTAAGTTGGTTCCAAGACTAACTTAACTTCACTTCCAGATTCTTCAAGATAATCCTTGGTTCTCAAACATAAATAACATTGCATGGTAATGTTGCATCACTTTATTGCTCTTAGATTCACTTGTTTATATTGTACATAGCTCATTAGTCTTCCTTATTCTTTCATTCTGCTTGGTAGTTCAGTTGGATTGTTTTAGCATAGTAAAGAGTTTGTTGGTTGAAATATGTTTGACTTTGAGTTGACTTATTTTTGTTAATAAATTCTTGTATTTTAAGAAATTGTGTGAATTCATTTTGTGTGTGCAGAGTTTATGCTGTTCAATAATGTCAGAGCTTGGCTCACACCTTTCTATTCCACAGGACAAGCCTTAACAGACCAAATTATTATTTAATAAAATACTAAAGTATTAATATTAAATAATATATTCATATTCATAATGACAACAATAGCAAGCTATCATTAATCCAATGGTTATGGTCAATCTGACAGAGAGAGGTATCCCAATCGTTGTGGTTTTTAGTATAACAATGACCATCAGTGGGCTCCAGATGGACAAACTGTCTACTTTTAAGGCTAGGTTTAAAACTTTCCTTTTTGATAAAGCTTATAGTTAGAGTGGCTTAGGTTATCCTGAACTATCTCTGTAGTTATGCTGCTATAGGCTTAGGCTGCTGGAGGACATAATGACCACTTTCACTCTCTGCTACATTCTCACACTACTCTCCAATTTTGTATTATTGCTGTTATTTCAGCTTTTAACTTTGTTCTCTCTCTTCTCTCTTCCTAGAAGCTACACCTGGCCTGACTCTGTGTCTACCTGTAACACCTTTCTGGAGAGGGGCATCGTCCAAGCTTCTGCTGACAACAACTTAATGCTCATCCTCTACCGGTGATCCACATGGCCCTGTCTTTCAGTGTTTAACCCTTTCTCTCTCCTAGACATAGCTACTGACTGAGCTTTACTGTAACTAACTCTCTGTGCTCTCTTCAGACTCTAACCTTGAAAACTGGCTCAGAGTTTATCTGTTCTTTCTTTCTAGATGAAACGACTAAAGGAGCTACATCCATTAACATTTACTTTTCCTTCCCATAGAAAGTACTCCTGGATCAGTGCTTCTTTGTTCTCTTTGTGTCTCTGCTCTGTTCTCTCTAACCCCCAGTCAGTCGTGGCAGATGGCCGCTCACACTGATCCTGGTTCTGGTTCTGCTGGAGGTTTCTTCCTGTTAAAGGGGAGTTTTTCCTCTCCACTGTCGCTACATGCATGCTCAGTATGAGGGATTGCTGCAAAGTCAACGCCAGTGACTGTCCACTGTCTCTACATGCTCATCCAGGAGGAGTGAATGGTGCAAGTCACTGACTGGATGCAATCTGCTGGGTTTCCTTAGATAGAAAAAACTTTTTATCCAATTTGAATAAATAACAGAATCTGACTGCACTGTTCAATGATTAAGATTAATTGGAATGTATGTACCTGACTTTTGTGAAGTACCTTGAGAAGACATGTGTTGTGAATTGGCGCTATATAAATAAACTGAATTGAATTGAATTAATTAGCATTAGCTTACACACACATCATCTAGTTCTGTTTGATATGGCATGGCTTCCTTCTGTCTCCTGTACTGATCCACAGAACTTCGGGTGTCGCTGCCCAGAACCTTCTCTGGCTCCCTGCATTCACTTTGAGTCTGACAGCAGCCACAAAGAGATTAGGTACTAATTGAAAAGGAGCATATGTATCACATACGGTACCATGTTTAGCACCGGGCCTGTTTTTGCTATTGTTGTCCAAAACAAATATGCCCGTGATTGGGTACAATAAGGGCTCCTCACCTTCATCGCCTTGGAGAAGTTGTGGGCCACACTGATAAAAACGAAGAAAGAATGGAAGATACCACTGAAGGAGCTGCTGGAGTTTCTGCTCAGGACCGGCTGGGTTTTACATGTTTGGACTAAGGACAGCCAGAGACCAGAATCATCTTTTTTCCTCAAGAAAACATCCACAACCAAATACAATCTCCTGAAACCTTGTGGGAGAATGTGGTTTAGTCTGAAAGAACCCAACTTGAAGTTCTGGGCCAGATTTCAAAAGGTATGTGTGGTCCATAAATAGCACCGATAATCGCAAAAAAAAAACAACACATGGCCACAGTGAAACATGGCAGTGGCAGCATCATGCTCTGGGGTTACTTTTATTCAGATGAAGTTTGGGACGTTGAGTCCAAGCATCCAGATCAATAACAGGACTTCATGAGAGGAGGTTCTGAAACGGCCGAGCAAGGTTCCAGCACCAAATCTGACAGGAAATCTGTGGGTTTCCCTGGAGGGTCTCTGGAGAAGAGATATCCTCCAATCAGAGATCTAGAGAAGTTCAGAAGGTAGGATGGGCAACTAGAGTGCAGGTGTTGGGGCCTTGAAAGACTGAATGAGTAGATGCTGTAATGAAGTATCAGTCCAAGGACAGGACTCTGAAGCAACCAGATTCTGCAGAAGGTTCTGCAGGTTCTTACAGAGCAGTTCATATCTCAGGTGGGCTGAATGGCACCGACGGGCAGACCTAAAAGCCACTGGACCCTGACTTGAACTAATTCTGATGGAAAATCGGCATTAATTTCAGTGTTTTATTCTCTTTTATTCCCATTTACCAGCTGGAAAGCTATATCAGCTGTTTAAAGTTTCTGCAGCATCTTCTTGTTTGTGTTGTGGTCCAGTTAAGTCTGAATTCTTCACAGAACTTGATGGATTCTTTCAGTGGGTTCTCCGATGTTTCTATTATTCAAGTTCATCCTTAAAGATGAAAAATGAGGCGTTGACCTGAAAACTGAAGACCTGAAGCAGATGATGAGCTGAACCATTGATCTGGAATTCAGTTCTGCTCTGAATGGGTTCTGGCACACATGGTGCTCAGTGACTGGTTTCTAATCAACCAAACTATCAGCTGCAGATTATGATCAGGATCACTGTTGATAGGCAGGTAAAATCAGAGTTCTGCTAAATAATTAAACCATCATTTTTTAGAACATTGTCACGTTTATTGCGAGGAGAAATGACACAAACTACACGAGACCCCTTTGCTATTGGTGGAAATCTGACACATTCAACCAATAAGAATGGGCAGAACTTTGTTGCTGAGATGGAGGAAAGTTGTGGCCGTGAGGAGAGGAACAGAGTAACGCTGAGAAGCAGAGTGATGGAACGGAGCAGCAGGAAGAGCAGACAGACGCGAGATTGACGGGGAGTTTTAATACTAAGGGGAATAGTGACATTCAGTTTGTAGTTTAGAGGTTTTTATCTCGTATGTAAAGGATGATGTGAAGACTCAATGTACAGCAGCAGCGCAGCTGGAAGATGAAGAGGAAGACAGTCAGAAATCTGACGATGAAGAGGTGGATCAGTCATTCATCCTAGAAATGGAGAAAGAGGAGGAGGGGCATGAAGAGGAAGATGAGGAGATCCTGCAAGGTCCCGATCACCACTGGGTCAGGCAGATCAGGCTCCTGAGGCCCTTTCCACAGATCCTGCCCTGAAAGCCCCCGAAGGTTGACTGAAATGCAAACATGGCCTCCTGGAGAAGAAAAGGTCTCCCACACCATGGAAGAGCCAGACCAGTGACGTCTACTGGGGGACAGAAACTGTTTTAAGGAGTGGCACAAATAATGTGTGTCTGGTTGTGACCCGCTGAGCCTTTTGTTAATAGTTGTACAAACAGTGATGAAGGAAGCGGCAGCATCATCATTTATTTGGCACAAATCTATGCGTTGGCATCTTGTTTTGACCCATGATGTTTTGTACGTCGTTTTAAATTGTTGTACACAAACCAACGAGTTGCCTTCATTTTCCTGTAAATAATTCTATACAACTGTTGTTATATTTGTAGGAGAGTTTTACTAATTTACAGAGTTCATTTACTTTCCACATATCAAAACGATTCGTTAGAAATCTTTGTGATTTCACTGCGAAAGAAAATCTGATTTTCTATTTTTCTGTGACTTCAGGTCCAATTTGGAAGTCCAGTTTGTCCAAATACAAAAGATACGTATAAATTCCCACACTGAGGTTGTGCTGAAAAACATAACATAAGGCAATAATAACGTTTGTATTGGAAAATATGCAACGAAACTTATTTAGAAACGACCATGTTATCCCTGGACCCCAGACGGTTAAGGTTCCAGCGTTCCTGATTATTATTCCCTCCTTCTGACGGACCTCCTGCTGAGCTGGAATCTCTACATGAGGACCTCGGACCGATGGGAATATCCACACAAGCGTTTTGGTCCACAGACGACTCATTTTGATCCTTGCGTCATCTGTTACCAAGCAAAAAGCTGTTTGGACTCATTTTGTGCTGAAAACTCTGAGCTGAAGGAAACCACTAAAATATTTTAGAGTTGAGGTTTAGATTCAATCAGGCTAAAAACTCCTGATCCAACTGATCCGTTTTCCTTTCTGGGACCCAGATTCCAGTGGTCTGAATCCAGTTCTTCTGTTTTCCTTAGGATTCTGCTATTTAGTTAAATGTGGGAAAAGTTATAAGGAGGAGTTTGTGTTTCTGTGGATCCATAAATGTCCTTTTAACAGAAACTGGTGTAAAATAGGACTGTGCTGGATCACCCACTCCTCTCTGGGCCCCCATCAGAACAGTTAGGACCAGCAGGCTGCAGAGGGAGCTGGATCTGAAGCTGATCTGGAAGTTTCCTTCGGCTCAGCATCAGTCAGACCCCCCCCCCCCCCCCCCCCCCCCCCCCCGGTTGCCATGGCGCCGCAGCAGCATGACTCATCTGAAGCCTCCTGCCTCTGAGCTGCAGCCTGATGGGCCGGTCTGGATCGCCCCCCTCCCGGCATCAGTTCAGACAGCTTGTGATTGGATCAGAGAGCCTATGGAGAGCACAGGCCGGCTCTGTCTGCAGCTGGAGGATAACGATAAGGAGCCTCATATCAGCCGACAGGAAGTGAGTCTGCAGCACGTTTTACCTCCAGGCTGCTCACAGTTTACAGACCAACACTCCAGCATCACACACAACTAATCTTAATTCAGTTAAACCCTCTGAAGATGTTCTGTACACCCAGGCGGTCTTGTTCCAGGACCACCTGCTTCTGGACACTAACTCTCCAGGAAGGATGGCTCTAAATGCTCCTGAGAAGGCCTGCATGGTTTCAGGAAAACATGCCATAATGTTGGTCAACGTTGCAATAAACATATGACTTACTAACAAAAGTATTGATGTCTTTCAGCTTTGGGTTCAGAGCAAACATTGATCCCAGATAATGAGTCGTCTTTCCAACTACTGGGAACAATAATTTGAAAGGTTCTATTGTTGCTTCTGGCAACGTCTGCTGCAATAAAACGACTCGGTTGCAGTTTTTTAATGACTTCTTCACCTCTAAAATCTTTATGTTGCATTAAATATATAACGGAGACAGAGAGCCTGAGTGCAGGGTACCGGTCCAGGCAGTTCTTTGTTAGGTGCTTGTTGCCATAGCAATACGTTTTCAATATATTGCGCAGCCATTCCCTGACACTAACTTCGAGATGTTTAAAGAGCTGGACTCTGGTTCTGATCACCGACTGTGCTGACTGGACCTGCTGTGGTCACTGGATCAGAAAGCGGTTTGGATCCTCCGCAGTGGTTCTGTAAACAAGAAATCCCTGTTCAATAAATGCATCAAACTAAGAATTCCAACTATTTCTGGTCTTTAAAGGCATCAGCCGGCACTGTGGGCCAAAGGAAAACCAGGTGGAGCTCAGAGATGGATCCTGGGAATCATCTGTTGATTCTTTAATTTCCTGTTGGATCCAAACCTTTTTCTCCACCAAAGAACCTTCAGACTCAAGGCAGACCACAGGGAGAACCAGAACTCGGTACTGGCCAGGAAAAGCCTGGTCAGTGCAACACTAGTAAAATATCAGCAGTGGGATTTTATTTTGAGGCTTGAAACGGATCGTGCTGACTCCAGAACATATCCCAGCATAGTGATCCTGCTAAGCTTCAGCTGTCGGATCACTTTCCCCTCATGGAATTGGGTTTATAAGCCAAGGAACTCCAGACTGAACCACTACAGGAAGGCTGACTGAATCCATCATGGTAGTAAAGTGTGAGCTGTTGGTGGTTTGTGGACACGGTCCTCAGCTGCTCCGTCTCTCATCCGTCTCCGTCAAGCTTCAGTAGGAACGCTGCTGCAGCTGCAGGGAATCTTTTCATAATGAAGGCATCATGCTGCTGCTCACAGGGAACGTTACAAACTAAATCCAGTTCCGGTTTGTGTTGTCCTGTTTCAGCCCCCAGAACCACGTGGACAGGCTGGAGCGTTCTGTTCCTGGTAAATAATCAGCAGCTGCAGAGATGGGTTTATCAGGCCACTGCAGGCGCCGTCACATGACGCTGAGCCCAGCAGGTCCAGTCAGCAGCTTCATCATCTCCACAGATGCATTTCCAAAAACATTTCCCAGGAACATTTGGACTCATTCCTGATGCAGAAAATACTCTTGGTTCCGAAAGACTGAGAAAACGAATAAAGGACATTTAAAAGCTCAGAAATGGTTCCTTTACTGATCCATCTGGTGACCGCTTTCTTTCTGAATTCTTCTGGTTTTTCCATAATATCGGACACAAGAAACGGATTTTTCCAGCAGTCTTAAAATCTCCCATTTAGTTTTATTTTGACTGAAAGGAAATTGGTTCCCCTCTGAAGTCAAAGAGGTTCTAAAAGGGTTTGAAGGTTCTGATCCAGTCTAAAACTAGTCTCAGATGGTCCAGGTTTCAGAAGACATCCTGAGCTGCTGAGGAACAGAAACTCAGACATGGAGAGGGACAGATGACCCGGTTCCTGAACTACAACAGTCTGGGATCAGTCCGTCCTGGGACACTGCAGGACTCCCTGAAAACTCTGAAGACCTTCAGAAAGCCTGGAAAGCTATGGACCAGGACCAAACATGAATAGCTACAGATCAGAACCGCTAACAGATTACAGGAAAGTCCAGACAGACAACAGAAATTAAGAACTAAATCACGACTAAAATCTCAAATCCAACATAACTCATGAAAAAGTACAGATTTCTAACTTAAAATGGACCCAAAGAGTTCTGAAAAAACAGAACCTTTTGGAACTGAACCCACTTCACCAGGGTGAAAAGAATTCCTTGGGTTCCTAGTCTGATTTTAAACAGTCTTCCAGAAAATTAAAACCTCTGAGCAGGAAAATTTAAACCGACTTATAATAATTCATCCTGACATAAAACCGGTTTATAGATCAGAACCCAGAAATCCCGGTTGAACTCCTTCGAAGCTAAACAAATCATTGAGTTGGAAGTCAGGAAGTCAGAAAGGAGATTTCTGGGAACGTTTCTGATTTAATGAAACCGTTCCTGTTTTGTTGCTGATGAACTTCATCGACTTTATTTCTGAACAGTCTGGAAAGGTTTTCCACACTTATCCCAGTCTGGAAAACACATGGAGGATCCTTTCAGCCACACAGGTTCTGTTGATGCATTTCCAAAACCCAGATTCATATCTACCAGAAATGTGTTGATCCAGAGAAGACCTCAGTTGGTCATCGTTCAGAAGCAGGCCTGGCTGAGAGGAGTCCAGCTGCAATGACATGATGTTTAAAAGGGGCGGGACAGATGAATACTGTCCACTATGCAGGGGACAGTCAGGTCCAAAACCTTCAGAAACACAGAGCTAGAGGACATCAACAGAGCTTGAAGAAGGCTTCATGCTGATGTCCTGAGAAAATGTGATGGACGACCATGATTGGGAAGAAGATGGAAGAGAAGAATTAGCCCTCATGTTCCTGATTTAATTCTAGAAGAAGGTCAGAAATTTGTTCCAGTCAGACTGAAAGTCCAGGTATGGGAGGATCTTCAGGAGGAACCATCTGATTTATTGGATCAAACCAAACTTTGGAGATGTTTCTGTTTGAGGATTTTAGGTTAGATAAGTAAGAAGTTCTGGATGTTTTTATCTTCTCATGTAAAAAAAACGTTATAAGTTCCATAAAGTTCGACCTCAGAATCTCCAGATTACTTCTTCAAAGCCTTTCAGCTGTAGGACATGTTCTTCTAAACCTACAAATGTTCTCAGTAATCCAAGAACCCGCTCCTGTTCTGATCAATCGGACTTTGTTGAACGGGAGCCACTGGGTCTAAAATCCATCATCTCAGATGATGAAGGAAAGAATGGACCACTGCCACAAACTCAGTTCCGGTCTGATGGAACCATCAGAAGAACCATCAACTGACTGATTAATGATCCGTTTCTATGACTTCAACCTGGGAGGAACCGGACACTGAAGGAGAAACTCACATTTTCCAGGTTCTTCTTTCAGGAACGTTGCTCCAAATTTAATTCCTGATTGTTTATGGGTTTTATTGGTTTTTCCACTAAAAAGGAAACAGAAGATCCGGTCCGGTTCAGATGACTGTTTTTCTTCCAGAAGTTTTCCATCTGCCTGCTGCCAGGGTTGGGTCCGGTTTTATGTTTGGGACTTTCATCAGAGATCAAAGGTCAATGAAATTGCCAGTCTGAAGAGCCGTATCTCTCATCTGGACCTTCTAACATTGATGACTGAAAATGGATGTACAACAACAATCAGAACCACCTGATGCACCTTGATTTTCTAGCCTTTGACCAGGGAGAAACTTTCCCACCGGTTCATGAAGGAAACTCTTCTCAGATGTTAGAACATGAAAAATAATGGAGGTCATGAGCAGATCCAGAACACTACTACAATCTGGAACGTCAACACTCCATCACCACATGAAGTTTAAGCCCACACTGATCCACCAAGACGTGTTGGGAAGGTTCAGTCTGGCTAAGGGACTGAGAGACGGTCCGGATGTATATGGACCTCTCTTAGGACTCTACTGAACATAATATTACAACATCGAGTTGGATTTGTGCTGTTAGGATGAGATTTTAAATTCATAATGTCAAAGAAGTTCTTAATAACGGTCTACAGAATTGGACCTGGTGGATATTTGGAGCATTTTGTGCCCAGAAAGTACAGATTTGACTTGTTACTCAAACAGACATGGATGCTGAAACTATTTTTTACCTCTGAATCAGAGGATAACCGAGATGTCTCTGATCATGCACCGAAGGTGGGAGCAGGTGATGGACCACCTTTCAACCAATGGAGGCTGAATTTAACTCCATCATCAGGACAGAGCTTCAGATATACTTAGATAGTAATACATGAACAGCTCCAAAAACATTAGAACATGGTGAAATAGTTCAATATTTTCTGTCCCTGGTTTCAGGAAGGTAAACCCATCTATTCTATAGATCAATCACACATAGAGTGAAATATTTCAAACCTTTTTTATTGTGATTTTTTGATGATTCTGGCTCACAGAGAATAAAAAGCCACAATTCAGTGTCTCTGAAAATATTACATCAGATCAATAAAAGAGATTATTTTTAACTCCATAAATTCCCTATTTCGGCCTAATTGTTTGGAAAACTGCTGACTTCACAGAGTGATGTATCCAAGCATATTCATTGGAAGTTGAGTGGAAGGAAAACATAGTGGTAGAAAAAAGGTGCACCAGGGATACCAGCAGCCTTTAGAGGATGGTCAAGCAAAATCCATTCAAGAATTCAGGGGAGCTTCACAAGGAGTGGACTGAAGCTGGAGTCACCACATCCAGAACCATTGGACAGATGGATCCTACCCATGGGCCGAGGAAAAACAGAACTGGACTGTTTCTCAGTGGTCCGAAGTTCTCTTTTCAGATGAATTTCCATTTGGAAATCAAGGTCCAGAGTCTGGAGGAAGAGTGGAGAGGCCCAGAATGCATGTTACCTGAAGTCCACAGTGCCCTGCTTCACCTCTGCTGTTCCCTCAACTCAAAGACGACAAAGAGTTAAGAGAGATCGTAATAAATGAAGAACATTTGAAGAACACAAGCTTTCACTTAACACTAATGATGCATCGTTTTACCTGACAGATCCTTCATCATCATTTCAACATGTAAAGAAGATTTTCAAAGAGGTTGGTCACCTTTCTGGGTGTATGATTACTGAAGACAAACTGAAACTCTGGATATAATAAGATGTGACGGAATAAAACGCTTCGGTTTGAATATCCCTACATCTATACTGAATCTGTATGAGGCTAATTACAGTACAACCACTGGATCTACCTATGAACAACTGTCTAGACTCCCACTCTCCTCTATGGATCCAGTTAAAGTATTCCCATTACTATTCTGCCAAGGCTGCTTTATCCATATCCAATGCTACTTCTAGAAGTTCAGCGTTTCCCCCACCATTATCCAAGGGGGCGACCCGCCCCGCCAACAAGGTAGTAGAGAAAAGAAAGACAACAGATAGAAGATGTGATAAAGAGAGGCAGAAAGATGGAGAGTTAAAGAAGATATAGAAATGATATATAAATACAGCAGGTAGAAGATGAATACAGAACATTTTAGAGTTTTTTAATAAACTCTAAAAAGGATAAATTATTAAATCGACTCAAACGGGAAATAGATGTAGGAAAATGACCAAATTCTCTCACTTTTTTCTGTCCATGAGTTCAAACAGTTTTCTACACATAAAACAAATGAACACGGTGCTCTGAAGTTTACCTAGTTACAAGCTCAACCGCCTAGAGAGAATTTCACTGGGTCATAAGCTCTGATTCTTCAGAACACCAGAAATTATGACCAAAACAGGTCTAACAGCTGAGCTCCTTGTCCATGTTGGAGAAGCTGTGCAGCTTATAACCCTCCAATGCCTCTTTTCCATTCAGGGTTCCAGCACAGACGGCTCCACTGCACTCGGCACAAAGCCTGTTGTGTTACCGCAGCTTCGATACCGCAGGTCGTTACCGCAGCTTCGATACCGCACGTCGTTACTGCAGCGTCTTGTGCTGTGGAAAGTACAATAAAGACTCTCAGTACTGCAGCCGGAAAAGCCAGCAGAAAACGGTCGCAAAATGGGCTGAGTGGAGTGGAGCCGACCAAAGTAGAGCCTATGGAAAAGGGGCACTACATTACTGGCGGTGGACAGGAAAGAGGTGTCTGATGCCCTGACAAAGGTCTTTCTACAAAATGTCCCAGAAGATCATGCATTGTTCCCAAAACCTTGAATGGAAGGCATAAAAATATCTTCTAAACATAAAACTTACAGCAGCTTTGAATGCATAACTACATAACTTCAGATTCATTTCATCGGAAACTTTTAGGTCATACTGGAGTTTCTGGAATTCCATTAACAGGTGTCAAGTTTTCCCAGAAATATGAATACGTTTATAATGGGACTTATTTTGTCCATGTTTTGACATTCCTGACCTCATCCTGCTTTAGTGTCCTTGTCTGTAGGCTGATCCAGGAATCAGATCCTGGATTAATAGGAATTTATCACATCTCATTTGCGGCTTTAGGAACCTTGTTTGGTTCTGGACTTTAAATTAATTGGACATTTCTGACAGAAACAGAATTTTGAAAGCAGAACCTGATCCGTTGGAAACAGTCTGCTGTCTGGTGTCTTTAGATGAATCTGAGTTTTCCTTAAACATCTGCCCGGATGTTTTCTTAGATGTATCCTGCAGCAGTCCCCGTCTCCCAGGACACTGCCTGCTTTTCCAAACTGAAGTCCTCCTAGATTCTCTGATCTTTTCAGATTTTCCTCCTGTTTGGGATGCCATGAAGGTCTGGGTTTGAACTCTGGTCCTGACGGTTCAGTTGGATCCTCCAGAACATTATTCCGCTGGAATAAGTCGGGTTTATAACCACCTGCTCTTTTTACTGCAGATTAAAAAGTAATGCATTTGGAATTTCAGCCATTTTCTGAAGCAGAACCCCCTTAGAACTCAGAAGTCCTGGCCAGAAGTCAGAGCAGGTGGAACAGACAGTATGTTCTGAAGGTCGGTCCGATCTAAACCCAACATTTACAACCAAAGAAACCACCTGAGATTTTGCTCCAGTGGTTCTGAGAAGAATCAAATTGATTGTTCAAACCCAAGAAGAACTGACTTCTACCAGAACCCCCCCACCATCATCATCATCATCATCATCATCATCACCTGGTTTAATGAGGAGTTACAGGAGTTTGATCATCTCCCTCTTATTAAAACTGGGAATATTCTGGAAGAACTGCAGCTCCTGTTGGATCAGGATTAAACAGACTACATCAGTTCAATATGACGGACCGAACCGAGCCCGCACATGGTTTTAAGTTTCTGGCCATTTCAGGACATTTTCTGCCAGAGACAGCAGTCTGATCCTGGAGCAGTTCTTTGACTCACTGACCTGATTTCTGGCTGTGTTCCTGCGGTAGCTCCAGCAGGCCGTGCGAGGCCGCTGCACCTGCAGCTAAGCCCGAACAGAACCAGCCCCCTGCCGCCTCCCACCCGAACAAAGCCGCAGAGAGACTCAGCAAATCCCCGCACATCCACCACCTGCGTGGATCTGCTCCATCACAGCTGCGGACACACACGGGGGCGCGCCGGGCGCGTGCACAGCGTCCACATTACATAACCCCCCCTCCCCCCCCAGCAGCCCCCCCACCGGGCCGGATGGATGCTGTCCCGGTCAAGCGGTGCTTCCAGGCTGGCGGAGAGGCTGCAGCAGCGGCCTGTCGGCCCCACTGCGACCCGTTGAGCGGATCAACCGGAGCCGCAGCATAAAGCCAATCATCGAGAATTAGAACAAAGCCGGTACCTGACCATCCGAAGCCGAACCAACACCTTCTTTGCTGCTCCGCAAACGGCCGCTAAATGAATAAATCCTCAGAAAAGCCTCTCCGTCCGAAATGCCAGCCGCTGCAGCGCCGCCATCCCGCTTCAAGCCGCCGAGAGCTCAAACCACCGCCGGGGACGCTGTCCTTCCACCGGGCCGAGAGTCCACTCCGAGCCGCTGCTCCTCCGCCGGCTGTCCGAGGCAAAATGGAGGAGAGGTCCGACACTGGCACACATCCGCCACTAGAGGGCAGCAACACCTGACCTTCAAGCTGCGTCGCACCCTGGAGTTATAAAACTGATCCACGCAGAAGAATATATTCAGATTATAAAAATGAAATGATTAATGAGATTATTTCTGAGCATGTTTCTGATTAAATCTTTCAAGCATCTCATCACGTGTTTACAGGAAACAAGCAAACCCACAATTTCACAATAAAAGACTTCCTGTAACAAATACAGAGTTCAACTATCCTAAAATCATCATCATAAGTACAGAATTCAGTCTTAAATTCTAATTATTAACATTCCTAATTATCAGGTATGAGAACACAGTTGGTGGTTGCCTTGCAGCAAGAAAGTCCTGGGTTCGAATCCCGGCCTGAGCTCTTTCTGCGTGGACATTGTATATTCTCCCCATGCATGTTGGTCCTCTCTAGGTTCTCCTGCTTCGTCCCACAGTCCAAAAACATGACTGTTAAGTGAATTAATTGCCCTTAGGTATGAGTGTACGTGCATGATTGTCCTGTATGTCTGCGTTGCCCTGCAGTAGGCCAGAGGCATGTCCATGGAGTCCCCTGCCTCTCGCCCAATGGCTGCTAGAGATGGGCATCAGCCCCCAGCGACCCTGCAAGGACAAGCAGGTATAGACGATGGATGGATGGATAGGTTTTAAAATAAAGAAAACAATGAAAGCAAAAAGATGGTGGATACATTTTCTTCCATGGGATGTTGATGTTTTTGGAAAATGATGTAAAAACAAAAGCACCTACTCAATGAAATTTTTCGATGAAAATTTGTAAAAACTTCTAAAATCTGCATTTCCTATTCTATCTATATTTAAAAACATTAGTTAGTTCTTTTTTATTTTTAGCCGATGTTATTAGGAGCCATTGTGGAAGGTCCAAAAAGCCACTTGCGGCTCCAGAACTGAGGGTAGCAGATCCCTGATCTAATGTCTTGGAAATGTTTCTGCATCTTCTGCTGACTGATCCCACAGGGAGATCCATCTGAGTCTTTTGGAAGCTCTCTGTGGATGATTTCAGCTTTATGAAGATGTGAGGAGAAGCTGATTAAGGCAGCTGAAGTCTATCAAAGGCCCTTTGAATGATGCCGGGTGTGGACAGACTTGTCTAACAGGTGTTTTAATGTGGTGGATGAACAATAGTGTCCCTGTCAGTTAAGCTTATGCTAGATGCAAAGGTGGTAGCAGCATGTAGTGAGGTGATGAGCCTCATAAATGGTGGATTATAAACTGCAGCAGCTGATTGACTATTAGTTCTATTAATGTGGTAAAAATTACTTTGGTCTGGAGGGTAAATTCTCTTTTTCAGTGAGTCTAAAATAAATGAAAGGAAGAAATTAGGAAAATATATTTATTCTCAATATTAAATGTTCAATTGTAAATTGAATGATTATAATGCCTCTAGTGACAAAAGAATAAATAATGAAACTATCAGTAATCCCAATAACGTAATGACTAATTAACAAATAAAATCTGAAGGAGTTGGAGAATAAATGTTCAGATTTTCTTTATCTGATAAAAATTTAACTTTATCAGATAAAAAATAAACTCACATTTTAAATTTTCTAAGTACCCAAAGAGAGTCTGAGGGAAACCTTGGAAGAAGTCATCAAAGGGGTCAATTAACTTCAGTTTATTTCTGTAGCACCAATTCACACCACATGCCATCTCAAGGCACTTTACAAAGTCAATTCAACCCAATCATACAGATTTCAAGTCAAATACATACATTCAAATTAATCCTAACTATCAAACAGTCAGATTCTGTTATTTATTCAAATTGGATAAAAAGTTTTTCCATCTAAGGAAACCCAGCAGATTGCATCCAGTCAGAGACTTGCAGCATTCACTCCTCCTGGATGAACATGTAGAGACAGGGGCCCCTTTTTTCACTGGCGTTGACTTTGCAGCAATCCCTCATACTGAGCATGCATGTAGCGACAGTGGAGAGGAAAAAAAACCCCCTTTTAACAGGAAAGAAACCTCCAGCAGAACCAGGCTCAGTGTGAGCGGCCATCTGCCACGACCGACTGGGGTTAGAGAGAACCCAAAAGCAGAGACACAAAGGAAAAAAGAAGCACTGATCCAGGAGTACTTTCTATGGGAAGGAAAAGTAAATGTTAATGGATGTAGCTCCTTTAGTCGTTTCACCTAGAAAGAAAGAAAAGATAAAACTGAGCCAGTTTTCAAGGTTAGAGTCTGAAGAGAGCACATAGAGTTTAGTCACAGTAAAAAGCTCAGTCAGTAGCTATGTCTAGGAAAAGAGAAAAGGGTTAAACACTGAAAGACAAAGGGGCCATGTGGATCATCGGAGAGGGTGAGCATTAAGTTGTTGCCAGCAGAAGCTTGGGGGATGCCCCTCTCCAGAAAGGTGTTACAGGTAGACACAGAGTCAGGCCAGGTGTAGTTTCTAGGAAGAGAAAGAGAGAGAAACAAAGTTTAAAGCTGAAATAACAGCAAATAATGCAAAATTTGGAGAGTAGTGTGAGAAAAGTAGCAGAGAGTGAAAGTGGTCATTATGTCCCCCAGCAGCCTAAGCCTATAGCAGCATAACTACAGAGATAGCCCGGGTAAACCCAAGCCACTTAACTATAAAATTTTTTTTTAAAAAGGGAAAGTTTTAAAAACCTAGGCTTAAAAGTAGACAGGGTGTCCGCCTCACGGACTAAAACTGGGAGCTGAATAATGAATACAAGGAAAAACCCGGGTAAAAGATACTTTCTTGAAATGTTATGATTTTTTGAATAAATTTTTTGGGTTTCGACTTTTGTGAAATTTTCTAGTCTGTTTTCTGCATGTAGCTTTTAAAAGGGAAAAATTTTTTTTCCCTTTAGCAGTTAACTCAAAGGGTTATTATATTGTCATATTCATGTTTCAGGGTTACAGTATATATCTTTATGTACATTTATGTATATTTTAAAGTTTAAAAAAAAAAAGAGTTTTTTCAACTGGCTGAATAAATAATAGTTGATAACAGTTTGCTAAAACTGTATTTCTGACCACTAATACAACTGTTGAAAACATTTCTTTATGTTGGAGATTACCTGAATATTCCTGATTTTTGGCTGAAAAGCCAGAGACCTCTGTCTCAGTGTCGGGGTCTGGTTTGGGGACCTCCACCTCCTCCTCTTCCTCCATCCTGAAGTTTTTTTGTTTTTTTTTTGAAGCTTGGAGTTGACTGTGAACTGTTTGTTTCAGTAAATCAGTGGCGTTCCCACAGTAACAAATAACTTTTCTGTACACATCGTGTGGCAGTGTCCTTATCAGCTGCTGTTAATAACGTCCACAGAGCGCCTCTCTGTCTCTCCGCCCTCACGGGCTGCTGTCAGGTGGACACATAGAAGGGAATTCTAGATTCTTGATGGCAACGGGTTTTTTTTTACACGCGGGAGCAGCTGATTAATATCTCAAACCTCAAATAATACGTCAACTACGACCCCAAATCCCTGATGAGTTCAAAAGGAGGCGCCGTGGATGCAGAGCAGGAGCAAAGAGAAGAGAGAGAAGGAGGAAGTTCAAACCATCTCTTCCAACAATTCTGATGAGCAATGTGACATCGTTGGGAAACAAGTTGGATGAACTCCAACCCCTACAAAGGTCTCAGCCAGAGTATCGGGAATGCAGTATTATGTGTTTCACTGAGACATGGCTGCAGGATCATATCCCAGACTCCACCGTCTCTCTGCCAGGCTTTCTGACCATTCGAACGGACAGAGATTTAAAGAAGAGCGGCAAATGTAAAGGAGGTGGACCAGCAGTACTTGTGAACAACAGATGGTGTCATCACCACTGTGAAGTGTCATGTCTACAGTCCAGATATCGAAGTGTTAGCAGTAAGTTTTCGTCCATATTATTTACCCAGAGAGTTCACCAATGTTAGTTTGGCAACAGTTCCACCACGTTCCACCTTCTACTGTAGCCCACAGTGCATGTGGTACCATCAGCTCAGTTGTTAAGCTACAGACACATCACCCCAATGCGTTTGTGGTAATATCTGGTGATTTTAACCATGCTTCACTCTCTGCTACACTTCAAACGTTTCAACAGTTTGTCAGCTGCTCTACCAGAGAAAACAAAACGTTGGATTAGTTTTATGCAAATGTCAAGGACTCATGCATCTCTACAGCAAGACCTCCTCTAGGCAAATCAGATGACAGTCTTGTTTTTCTCTGCTTGAAATATAAGCACCTTTAATAAAGAGGACTGTGAGGAAATGGTCACAGGAAGCTGAAGAAGCCTCGGTGTTCACCTGGACAACAGCCTGGAGTGGAGATGCAACTATGAAGCCGTCTACAGAAGGGACGGTGCAGACTGTACTTCTTGAGGAAGCTCAGGACCTTCAGTTTTTACAGCAAGGTGCTGCATATCTTCTATAAGTCTGTTGTGGAGAGTGTGATCTCTTCTGCCATCATCTGCTGGGGAAGCAGCATCAGAGCCAGGGCCTTAAAAAAGCTCAACAAGCTGATATAGAAGGCTGGTTCTGTCCTGTGGACTCCTCTAGAACCTCTGGAGATCATTGTGCAAAGAAGGATTCTTCATAAAATGAAAAACGTTATGGAGAACCCTGAGCATCCTCTTCATCAGACTGTCCTACATCAACAGAGTGTCTTTAGTCAGAGGCTTCTTCAGATCTGCTGTAAGACAGACCCCTACAGGAGATCCTTCCTGCCCACAGCCATCAGCATCTACAACGTCTCTGAAGAAACCTGCAGAATATGAGCTACAACAATATTTAATTTCCCTTTGTGATTAATAAATGATTCTTGAATTGAATCTGAAACCAAGGAATCGACTTCACCACGCTAGTATTGATCCGATACTGATTCCGACTTGGCATCGATATTGTGGATCGATCCGCCCACCTGTAGCTTTGTTATTTTCAGCGTGAGGAATGTCATGTGTGCATGAAG
Organism: Crenichthys baileyi; assembly: GCA_036173005.1. Classification (NCBI taxonomy): domain Eukaryota; kingdom Metazoa; phylum Chordata; class Actinopteri; order Cyprinodontiformes; family Goodeidae; genus Crenichthys; species Crenichthys baileyi. The sequence goes on from JAHHUM010001169.1 coordinate 36,273, forward strand.
TCAGGTAATGCGCGTGTCTCATGCTCATTGGGTGAAGCTTGAGAGGTCTGCCAGATTTCTGTCATCTTATTTTTTACCTGCTGGCTTAATTACAGCATCATGGTCACGGAGATGTTGGTGCTTAGCTCCAGCGGTCATTGGATGAGAGGCGCACCGGGACAGGTGAACAGTCCATCACAAGACAACACAGAGACACACCTGAAGGTGATTCAGAGGTTCCATGCAGGAAGACCTCAGGACCTTCCTGGTCCAAGGCAACACTGCTAGCCAATGTTCACCATGCAACCCTCCAGGGGACATCTACCGTGTTTATCTCTATGGAGCAGAAATATGTTGTCATGTTCAGCCAGCAGGGGGCAGCAGACTGGATGAGATGGATGGAGGCCAAACAGCTTCAGATGATTCAGGAATTAAAAGTTTTTTATCAGACACTGCTTTAATTTGCTGCTCAGGTGAGAAGCAGTTAATCCTAAAAGGTTTATGTTTTATTGTTCCTCTTTAAATAAACATTAGAAGCATTAGAGGGTCCTCGGCTCATCTGGTCAATGGTTCTGACTCCAAAGTCTAGATCAGAACCATCCAGCTACCATCTGCTGCAGCAGGCAAGCAGAACAGACGCTCCATATCTCTGTAACTCTGATCACAGATGTTTTACAGCATCTTTTTAGCATCACAGAGTTTGGTTCCGGCTGGAGTTCTGGTTATTTTCTGCAGGATCTGTCCTTGATGCCTGAGGAGTCGGACTGAAGGGTGAAGTTTTCTCACAGGGAGAAAAATCTGGACCGGCAGGGAAACCATTGTCCTCTGGGATTCTTTTCATCTCCAGGAAGTTTATCAGGTTCTAAGTGGAAACTCCAAAGTCAGACTTTCCCAACTTTCCCAACCTATGCTGACCTGGAGATCGAGCATGGCTACAGGGAGAACCTGCCTCTGCATCCAGGTCTTCTGGACTCACATCATTCATATGATCCAGCTGAGCTCTCTGTGGGATCCGATATAATTCCAGCAGGTGTCTCCATGTTAGCTTCCTCCTCCTCCAGATCTTTTAGTAAAAACTCGGCTGAGCAGGAAACAACCATCTTCGTCCCACAGAACAGAATTCACGGATATCAAATTCAAATTGATGAACAGAACCAGAACCAAAGACGTGGGGATTCCCTCTTAAATTATTTTAATTTCTTGTGTACACTAAAATTTACACACTTCCAGTCTGGAAAGAACCCGGACATGCAAGGTGACCTCCTCACAGGCTCTTCCAGTGATTCAGCTGTTTTCCATAGGAATTTCCTGGAACATTTACAGTCCATAGTTTAACTGTACACAGTCTAAAGCCACAGTGAACTATGATTACATCCAATTCATCTTTACAATGTGCAAAATCCTCCTGGGAGACGGCAACAGTAGTATGAGCAAAACAACAACAGACACACTGACAGGTTGGTCCCTAGAGTCCTTCACTGCTCCTAAACCCTGGTTTCAACCAAACGTCCGGAAACGAGACAAACAGGAAGGACAGCTTCACGAGGTGGGAATAAAGCTGCAGGACACGGGAAATCCCAGCAGGGAGAAAGGAAGGCCTCCGAACATTCAGCTGGATTCTGCAGGCAGTGTGGTTTCAAGTCCATAAATAGATTTATAAAGACTCTTTATATAAATGTATTATGTGTTCAGCTTAAGAGCTTCAGCCAGTGTTTCCTTCACACTCCTGCCAAAATAAAAGCCCAATCATTCAAATAAAACATTAAATCCCTGATTATGTACACAGCCCCCCCCATCAGAAATGCTGAATTTTATTCAGAAAAACTAAAAGATGAAAAATCACAAACTTAAGCATCAAAACGAAAAATTAATGCAGGTTAAATGGGCGGGGTCAGGTGATGTGCTGGGCGGGGCTTTAGTTGGGTGTGGCCTGTGAGCAGAGCGGCGTCAGCATGGCGGGGAACATCAGAACCTTGGCCTGCATGAAGGAGAGGTCCGGCAGCGCTGCAATCACCTTGGATGCCTCTTCGCTCAGATTCTCGTCTTTCCTCGGCTTCCTGCTGGAGCGGAGACACAAAATGACTGAGCGGTTCTTACTGATGACACACAGCAGGAACCGGACCACTGACTCACCTGGTGGACGTGCTGGTCTTCTCCATGGTGGACATGAGGCGGGCGAAGGCGTCTGCCACCCGGCTGCTGGCGCCGCTCGAGTCCAGCTTGGAGGTGGTGAGCTCAAACAGCTCCGGGTCCACACCTGAGACAGAGAGGAGGACAGAGATGACCCAGGTAGAACCGAACGGACCAGACAGGAAGAAGGTCGGCAGAACATCTAAAAAAACGTTTTATTCAAACTTCAGTGAATGAAACCAGACCGGTTCCTGATTCTGCTTCAACATTTAAAACTTTCACGAATGAACCAATTCCTCTGATGATCTTTCAGGATAATTTCAACCGTTTGAGATGTTTAATCTGAGAAGTGAGGCCTTCTGCTGTCTGTTCTCTGGAGCTGACAACAGGGGGCGACACCTGTTCTCAAAGAAAGGCGGATTCAGAGAAAACTGATCCTGACCAAGTCGGGACTACGAGAAAGGCTAATTTTGGAGTTAAGCATTGCTAAACAAAAATCACTCTACAATGGCGTCTTCTGGTCAGACAGGCAGAACCGGCCCAGTTCAACAAATGGTGCCGCCTGCCAGATTCAAGGAAAAACAACTTCCGATCTCCACTCAGAGATAAAAAGTGTCGTCAGTCGGCCTGTAGGATGTAGGAGACGAAGCAGCCTCTGTGTCTCCTCCCTCCCTCCACACAGAGCGGTGGAGAACAACGATGTGTGAAAAATGTTCCTCCTGGGTGGTGCAACGACCGACGGAGAGGTCTCAAAACCATCAACTACAGTGGAGAGAGCATGCAGAGCTGGCAGAAGACAGGTGATGGGTCACAACAAGAGACCTCTGCTTCCAGGCCAACTATAATTTCGGTTCATTGGAAAACCAGGCGCTGGTCCACCACTGTTGTGGTGATGTGCTGTGAAAGACTCCTATGTCATCCCACAAGATCACTGGGTCTACAGCCGATAGAAACGGTCACTGGTAGTACCACCAGAACTGGGTCTACAGCCGATAGAAACGGTCACTGGTAGTACCACCAGAACTGGGTCTACAGCCGATAGAAACGGTCACTGGTAGTACCACCAGAACTGGGTCTACAGCCGATAGAAACGGTCACTGGTAGTACCACCAGAACTGGGTCTACAGCCAGATAGAAACGTTCACTGGTAGTACCACCAGAACTGGGTCTACAGCCGATAGAAACGTTCACTGGTAGTACCACCAGAACTGGGTCTACAGCCAGATAGAAACGGTCACTGGTAGTACCAACAGAACTGGGTCTACAGCCAGATAGAAACGGTCACTGGTAGTACCAACAGAACTGGGTCTACAGCCGATAGAAACGGTCACTGGTAGTACCACCAGAACTGGGTCTACAGCCGATAGAAACGGTCACTGGTAGTACCACCAGAACTGGGTCTACAGCCGATAGAAACGTTCACTGGTAGTACCAACAGAACTGGGTCTACAGCCAGATAGAAACGGTCACTGGTAGTACCACCAGAACTGGGTCTACAGCCAGATAGAAACGGTCACTGGTAGTACCAACAGAACTGGGTCTACAGCCAGATAGAAACGGTCACTGGTAGTACCAACAGAACTGGGTCTACAGCCGATAGAAACGGTCACTGGTAGTACCACCAGAACTGGGTCTACAGCCGATAGAAACGGTCACTGGTAGTACCACCAGAACTGGGTCTACAGCCGATAGAAACGGTCACTGGTAGTACCACCAGAACTGGGTCTACAGCCAGATAGAAACGGTCACTGGTAGTACCACCAGAACTGGGTCTACAGCCGATAGAAACGGTCACTGGTAGTACCACCAGAACTGGGTCTACAGCCGATAGAAACGGTCACTGGTAGTACCACCAGAACTGGGTCTACAGCCAGATAGAAACGGTCACTGGTAGTACCACCAGAACTGGGTCTACAGCCGATAGAAAACGGTCACTGGTAGTACCACAGAAACTGGGTCTACAGCCGATAGAAACGGTCACTGGTAGTACCACCAGAACTGGGTCTACAGCCAGATAGAAACGGTCACTGGTAGTACCACCAGAACTGGGTCTACAGCCAGATAGAAACGGTCACTGGTAGTACCACCAGAACTGGGTCTACAGCCAGATAGAAACGGTCAGGGTAGTACCCCCAGAACTGGGTCTACAGCCAGATAAAAACGGTCATGGTAGTACCACCAGAACTGGGTCTACAGCCGATAAAAACGGTCACTGGTAGTACCACCAGAACTGGGTCTACAGCCGATAGAAACGGTCACTGGTAGTACCCCAGAACTGGGTCTACAGCCAGATAGAAACGGTCACTGTTAGTACCCCCCAAAACTGGTCTACAGCCAGATAGAAACGGTCACTGGTAGTACCACCAGAACTGGGTCTACAGCCAGATAGAAACGGTCACTGGTAGTACCACCAGAACTGGGTCTACAGCCAGATAAAAAACGGTCACTGGTAGTACCACCAAAAACTGGGGTCTACAGCCAGATAAAAAACGGTCACTGGTAGTACCCCCAAAAAAACTGGGTCTACAGCCGATAGAAACGGTCACTGGTAGTACCACCAGAACTGGGTCTACAGCCGATAGAAACGGTCACTGGTAGTACCACCAGAACTGGGTCTACAGCCAGATAGAAACGGTCACTGGTAGTACCACCAGAACTGGGTCTACAGCCAGATAGAAACGGTCACTGGTAGTACCACCAGAACTGGGTCTACAGCCAGATAGAAACGGTCACTGGTAGTACCACCAGAACTGGGTCTACAGCCAGATAGAAACGGTCACTGGTATTACCACCAGAAACTGGGCCCTACAGCCAGATAGAAACGGTCACTGGTAGTACCACCAGAACGGGGGTCTACAGCCAGATAGAAACGGTCACTGGTAGTACCCCAGAATGGGTCTACAGCCAGATAGAAACGGTCACTGGTAGTACACCAAAAACTGGGTCTACAGCCAGATAGAAACGGTCACTGGTAGTACCACCAGAACTGGGTCTACAGCCAGATAGAAACGGTCACTGGTAGTACCACCAGAACTGGGTCTACAGCCAGATAGGAGAAACCTGCAGAGAAAACTCCTGCACATGGTTTTTCATTGTGGCCTGTTTTTGCACATTTAAAGACTCCTTATTTTTTCGCAAATATCTTCCAAACCTTTAAAAACGTTATATTTAAAATGCTAAATTCATTTTTCACGTACATCTGTGGTGGTTTTTTACTAAAGCCCAAGGTTTGTTTTGTGTTTTCTTCATTTAAGCTGTTAAAACACTCTTCTACCATAAAGTATATTCTATTTACATGTCCACATGTTGAAAGTTCCAGAAAAATTGGTGAAAACTTTAACTCCGAGGACTTTTTCTGCCTTTTTTACGGTTAAATAAGCAAAAACAGACCAGGCGGGCATTTTGAGGCTCCGGTGTTAGAGGGTTTACCCTAACCTTTGTCCTAGAGGGTCTGGTCAGATCAAGTGACGTTTTCAACCAACTCACTGCCCGTCATTGATCCTTTATGGGTTAATAAAGTATAGATGATGTTATGCTGAAAACCAGAACATGGATCAATAAGGTTAAAGTTCAGTTTAGACCCTTAAAAGGTTTAATCTAACTTCAGTCTGTTTCTACTTCAGTGTTTGTGTAAAACTAGCTGCTGTTTTATCTGCCAGCAGGAAGATGTAATTCCTGATGTTTCTACAGAGGCTCCATTGTGGCGCTGTTGCCTTGCAGCAAGAAGGTCCTGGGTTGGAATATTAGCCTGGGGTCTTTCTGGCGGAGTTTTGGGTTTAGGTTTAACTGACAAACTGATGATGAATTGTCGTCATGACAACATGAAATTATCTGTGTCCAAATTAAAACTCCAATAACCATTATTGTCAATCTAATAATAGTTTGACACAGTCCAGGAGGAACATCTAAACTGCGTCTAAGACACAAAGCTCTTTCTGCATCGATTTATTTAGTGGGATGAGTGCGAGGTTAAAGTGAGGAAGAGGAGGCGAGCAGCTGCTGACCTGGGATGGAGGCTGAGCTGCTGGAGCCTGAATCCTCCACCGGACCAAAGAAATCCAGGTTCAACAGAGCCGAGCCTCCGCTGGCTGGACGGTCGAGGTAAACACAGACAGACAGAAAGAGAGAGAGAGAGAGAGCGGTCATGCAGCAGAGTCGGCTTCATGTTAGACTGATGACAGGCGGCTGCATGCAGGCTGACCCATCAGCTTTGGGTGTGTGTTCAGTGCATAGCTCAAACATCTCAGACGGAGGAGAGCAAAGCAGGCGGCCCGGTAGCGGCTCAACCATCAGAACCAGAACATGGGGGGAGCTGCTGTCCAATCAGAGAACATCTCGTGCTGAAATTAAAACTCCTGATTCATCAGAGGCCAGAGGTTCCCATCCTCCCACATCATGATGCTGCTACTACCGTGCTTCCCTGTGGGACTGCGCTCACAGTACTGAGCAGAGGTGGTTTGTTCTGGTCAGCTGATGTATTTCAGCCAATCATTTGGTTTCATTTGATTTTCTGAACCTCCTCCAACATGTTCCAGTCTTATGGACCTTAAATACGTGGACTGGTTGGACTGAGACGCAGCTTCAGCTGCTGCTCAACTCTCCAGCACTGCGATGGAGCAAACTCTTCTTCAGATGATGAAGAACATTTGGGTCAGTGTTGCTGAGATAGAACAAGCTGATTTGCAGCTGGAAACTTTGTTCTGTCATTTCATCACCTCACAGAGAAAACCGAACCAACACAAGGCCCTTTTAAATCCAACTCCAACAAATACAGATCACTGTTTTATTAGGAGGTTCTAATGAGGTTCTACCGAGCTCTTTGTCAGCTGGAGCGGCTACTGGGTTGCTGACAGAAGGTCTGAGAAACTAAGAGGGTTAAAGACGACGACAGAAAACAGACGTAAGATCACGTACCATCCAGAGGGTTGGTAAGGCCACTGCTGCTCCAGTCAAACTGGATGGGAGGGAGCGCCTCCTGCTGGAAGAACAGGGGACAGCTTCAACACAGACAAAAAGCAGCTTTTCTTCCTGAGGGTTTTAGAGTAAATGTTTCAACAGATTTCTGTCCCCAGCAGGAAGCAGCTGGACCCAGACATGAGAAGAATGACCAGAAGGAGTCCGAGTGGTTCGGTCTCACTGTGAAGTCCCACCTGCACCGAGTCCGACTGACAGGAGCTTTTCTCTGCAGCTGCAGGAGGCATCTGAGCGATGGAGGCGATCATCTCTGCAGCAGAAACAGGCTTCACAGGCTCTTTGGTAGGTTCCAGCATCCCCTGAAAACAACACGCAGTCACCCACTGCTGATCATCAGACACCTGAAGGTTCTGCATGCAGAGTGTTGAGGAACAGCTGATCGGCCTCCAGTGGAGGAACTCACCAGGCTGGCTGCGTACATCGGCACGATGACCGGCTGCTTCTTCTGTCCGGTGAAAAGCTGTAGGAGAAGAAGGTCATGAAATGAGTTTATAAATGGACTCATTAAGGATGAGAACATAAGTCCAACACAGGAACCATTGTTCTATGAAGCAATGATCATGTAACAGGAAACCATTGGATTTTCTTCACACAACTTCATTTTATTTCTCTAAATCTGCATCACTTCCTCTCTGACATGGACTCATATCTTCTTCTCTGATGGCAGCGTTGAGGTTCTAGAGCAACATCTGCTACTTTCAGGACCACATCTTCTCCAGGGACGTCCATGCAGTTTCTACCAAGATTATGGAAACCACATTGAAGGCCTGGCTGAAAAGCTGGAACAGAACCAGCTTGTTCTGGAAGGTGACTGGATGGATGTTAAAAACAGGACGTATTTCTGCTTTGGACCAACAGCAAATAAAACACATGGAAGTCTCTCACTTTTTTAAATGTATGTAATAATTCTGACATGAGAGGAGCAGAAGAACCTGACAGCAGAACCCTAATGGTCCACTCAGAAACAGCAGAAACAGACTGGTCCAGAGCTTCAAGCTTCAACTTTCCTCAGCTGCTCAAAAAATGAATTATGTTCAAAAATGATTAAACACCTTCTCTACAAGCATCTGGTCCACATCAGAACCTGCAGGACGTCCAGCACAGACTTACAATGTTTCTGGTGTCGATGCCCAGGCAGCAGAGGAGGACTTTGTTGCAGTGTGAGCCCCCCCACTGGTACCCAAGGCCCAGAGCTTCGTTGACGTCCTGAAGCTGGGTCCACATGCCGCCTTGCACTGACCTGCAGCAACCAATCAGAGACAAGCAGAAGGAACCGTCAGAAACATCTGGAGCGGTGTTCATCCAGGTGAGGAAACCGCTGACAGGTTCAGTCATCAGCTCCTTCACACACAGCTCCACATCACAACATAACTGTGAAATCATTCTGTAGATGATGACACGTCTGCAAAGTCACCATCATCATCATCATCATCACTGCGACTCACCGGCTGCATGTCAACCTCTCCTCTTCCACCTCCTCCGGTTGGTCCCCTCCGGGCTCCAGTAGGACCTTCAGGGTCATCACCTGGTCCTCCATCTGCTGGCTCTGGGAGGAACTCACAGGGAAGCTGCTGAGAAACAGCGCCTGCAGATGGCTGGACAGCGCCACCTGCAGAGGGATCACAGCAGCAGCTTAAACTTGAGCCAGGACAGAACCACTCTGAGGACTCCTGACCGATTGGAGTCTTGAAGGTCCGTTTCAAACATAAACCCAGTTTAAATATCGGAAGCTTCAGGACAGAGCTAACACAAACTGGACCAGTTCAGAATAAATACTGGTTACAGGTTCTGGGATGGAAAACAGGAAGCAGAACTGAAACAAGACTTCCTCCTTTAGGTGTGAAAAGAAGAACTTCCTCTGATTATTGTCCTAAACTGGAGGAAATCCTGTTCTGTTCCTGATTTCTGCAGAATAACTCCGGAGCTGATCCGGATCATCAGAGACCAGGATTGGTTTCTGATGAGCAGATATATTCAGTCACAGTCAGACTGCAAGTGGAGACTGGATCGAACCATCAGGGTAAACTGCTGGCTGATGAGAAGCTTTAACTCAGCCAGACTGTCCAGATGTGCTCAGGACTTTTTGGTTTGATTTGAGATAACAAAATATCATCTCATGTTTCCCAGTTTAGGGATATTAATGCTCCAATTATCTGCAGAGAAACGTGGATGATGCCGGTTCAGGGAACCAGGAGGAAAACTGTTGATCTGCTACTTGCTCCCATACTTCGGACCAGTCTCAATCAGCTCTGGGATTCCCAGGATCCAAAGTTTACTCAGACTCTTGGGTCCAGTTAAGATTGGGTCGGCTGGTTTTCCTGCAGCTTCATATTAAATAAACTCAGGAAACGACTGAAGCTGTTGATTTTGTGTTAAAGTTCTGCTTCAGCCCAAATGTGCCAAGACTTCAGTGTCACTTCCTGCTCCGCCCACTTTCCCTGCAGGTAAACTGGAACAGGAAGCTGCTTCCCGACAGAAACAGGAAGGAGCTCATGGTAGCAGGGAGGAGCTAGCACAGGGAACCAACCGAAGAACCTAAAACATTTTAATATGTCTGAATAACAATAAACAGTTGGAACAAACCTGCACACTTTATATTAATACTTTCTACTGAAGACATCATCATCCTGACCCCTTCGGATACGACCGGAAAATGTTTCTTGGGGTTTTTGGTCTTGTTTAGAAAAATAAATCGCCTGAAACTAAATGATGTTCAACTAGTTTAAATTAAACATTTTTATTTCTGCTAATTACTAGCAGCTAACAGTGAGACCAAATGTAAAACAAGGGAAGGAACCGGACATTAAGGTGTTGCCTGTCAGCACCAGGCAGAGTTTCCCATGCTGCTGGAAACCCAGAACCGTCCAGCTGGACCGAGCTGGACGGTCTCTCTCACTGCTTACCGGGTGTGTTTCTGTCCTGCCGGTTTCCTCGCTGACTGCAGGAGTTGGACCTTCATTCCACACTTCCTCCCTACCGTCTGCAGTAGGAGCGATGCTCGGCACCGGGCTGAACGCCGCCCAGGACTGTTCCTCATCCTCCTCGTGGTGCTGCTGCTCTCCAAACGCGCTCCACCCCGAATCCTCCTCCGCATCTCTGGCTGAGCTGAAAGTCCCAAAACTCTCGCTGGTGGGAAAGTCGGCAAACTTCCCTCCATCCGCACCCTCATTTTCACCGGTGAGAAATTTAGGAGAGTTGAAGTCCCCAAAGTCATCTTCCTGCTCAGTGTTTATAGAATCTGGTGGAGGATCAGAACTCTGCAATGTGTTCTGTTTCTTCTGGACCTCCAGGTGCTCAAAATCTGCAAAGCCCTGACCGCTGAATGATCCGGCACCACCAAAGTCTCCAAAGTCTTCCTCTTCTTCTGCGGGAGTGGCCGTGTCCCCCTGGAGCGGTGGGGACGGTACCGAGCCAGTGGTGCTCATGTCGGCGTACTCCTCCAGGGCGTCTGTCGACAGCAGACGTCCAAACGACGTCTCTGAGCTCTTCTCGTCTGACTGCCCCCCCTCGCTGTCTGCAGCCATGTCTGATGGGAGGTTGTTTTCAGCCGCTGTCTCTTTGGACTCGTCCTCCTCCTCATCGGCATCCATCCCGTTCAGAGGGAGGCGGTCATTAGTGCAAACGGTGTCTGAGGGCTCCAGTGTGACGCCTACGTCCCTTTGTAGAGGATCAGTGTCTGTGTGCGGGCCCCGGTCTGTGTTACAAGAGCCAGCTGGGGCCTCAGCCTCAGCTCTGTGTGTGTCCCTGAGAGAGTCCTCTGAGGACGCTCCCTGCTCCCCGTTATTGTCCTGGACAAGGACGGCTGTCTCCGGAGGATTGTCCATGTGCTCCTCTGCTGACTGACCCAGCGTTCCTTCAGAGTTGGAAAAAGAAGCAAAATCTGCAAACTCATCCTCCGTGGACGGTCCTTTAATATGAGAGTGGACAGAATTCTGTGAAGAGGGGCTTCCCTGAAGGTCAAAGGTCACAAACCCGTTTGTCACAACCTCTGTGGTTTCGCCATTACAATCAGCAGGCTCACTCACAGAAAAGTCCAGTGAGGAGGACATGGTTTTCCTCGTCTCAGTCCTTTCTGAGGGACTGGTGTCCAGGTGGCAAATGGGCCCGACGCCATTGAGCTTGGACAGCTCATTACTGGGGCTGCAGGAGCCGTTGGAAGGGCCACGGCTGAAGCTTACCACCCCTCTGCTGTTCTGAACCTCTGGCGGCGAGGTAGCTGTCAAAGCTTGGCTCTGGTTGAAGGTAGTCGGGGTGTCAAACTCGGAGAAACTGATGCTGTTTGGAACACCAGAGAAGGTACCAAAATCTCCAAACTCATCGTCGTCCTCTTCTGCACCGTCCTCCATTGGCGGCGGCGAGGAAGAGTACATGCGTATCACATCTGGTTCCATACTTCTCTGGTGGACAGTGAGTCGCCTCGGCTACCCCTATAGAGAGAGGAAGAGGAAGTCATGAGAAAACAGATAAACCCGACACACACTCAGCAGAAACTGAAGACCTGTCAGAGTAAACGTCTGGTATCAGTTAGGAAATGTTTGATCAAATTAAACCAAGTTAATAATGTCTCCAGTATCAGTGGATCTTCTGACCTAACTACCAATCACGGCGTCATCTCCCCTCCATCGCTTCCTTCTTCCAAACCATTTCAGCTTGTACTTCAAACAACTTCTCTTTAACATCAGTACACTGATCATCAGCCTTAAAGCAAAGACTTCTAACTGCAGAGATAATGAGACTTGAGGATCATTCCTGATAACAAGCTGCTGACTTTCCCCATTCATCCAGCCAACCCCCTCCTCCTCCCGCTATGAGCCTTCACATCTCCATCATGATACCAACATCTCCTCCACGGACTCTTTCATGACACCTGCAACAACACCCAGTCAGATTCCTTCTCATAATATCACATCAACTTTATCAGCTGTGCACAACTTCCACTTCTTTCTGTAAGAACAAACTGATACTGTGGGAGGAGCCAAAACACCTGTGGGAAGGTGCATGAGCTGGACCACAAACCCGGAGGGCCAGAAAGACCAGTTACCCTGCAGGAAGCGTCACTGAGAGACGTGGTAAAGCCCTGCTCTGCCATGGAAACTGTCCCGAAATCTGGGTCAGAACTAGAAAGCGCCCTGATATCAGTGTCAGAACAGAACCAGACTCTAATCTAAGATCAATGTCAGAGCAGATGAGGACAGAACCAGAAACTGAAACAAGATCAATGTCAGAACCACACAGGAACCTGAGACCTGCTGGAAGTCAGAGCCTCAGTCAGCAGCCGTTTGTGATCAACCCGAACCTTAAACTGGCCGCTCCAGCTGATCATTCAATGTCTGACACTTTATCCAGCCGTTAGCCGCAGCTAGGTGGCTAACGGAGCTAGCAGATGATGAGCCTGACAGCTGGCTGAGGTTTAACGCTAATCAGGGTTTAATGATCATGGGGGTGGATGTTGGGACACTTTCAGCTCAGACCCGGTCCGGTTCAGTCAGAAGAAGAATCACACTAACAGGCCGAAAAACTGTTTCACTACGCTAGCTTAGCTTAGCTTAGTTTAGCTAACCAGTAAACTGAAAATAAGAATTAACCGAATTACGTAACAAATCACCGTACCAACCCGGTCATAATGTTATAAAGAAATAAAATCCGTAGATTCTGTCCGATTCGGCTCAGTAAAGCAACAGATTCGCGCAGAATCGAGGCTAACTCCAAGCATAACATTCATTTTTCACGGAGCTAGCCGCAGCGTTAGCTCCTCCAGCCGGGTCCGTCTGACCCGGACAGGCGGTGAGGCTCACCGTTAGACACCGGTCCTGCAGGTCCATGACTGGAGGTGAAGACAGCGGTGTCCAGTGACGGTCCGAAGCGGCCAGCTGGACGGTGTGTGACGGCTGGAGGTGAAGGTGGAGTCAGTCAACTGCTCAGTTCCTCCCAGCATGCAGCGCTTCCAGGCTGCCTGCCTGTGGCTCCAAAGTTTCCAGGTGAAACAGGTGAAACCTGGAAATCAATTAAAGCTCCAAACTCTGGGAGGAACACGCTTCTGTTCCTCTGCGTTTTTAACTCTTCACAAGATCTTATTTGGAAAGTTTAAATAATATCCTCTCAGCTCTACGGAGCCCCAGTGGAGACAAACGTCCCCACAAACTGGTTATGTTCAGAAACATTTTAAAGAGCTGCATGTTAAAACAAACTATTTAATCTGAAAGGCCGATAAAAAATAAAAACCTTTGAATGATACCAAGATCAAATGCGCTGCTTAAAATTCTGGGCTCATGCACTAAAATTCTGTGATAGGTTCTGACTCAAACTCACCAAAAGTGGCTAAAGTTAAAGAAAATGTTTGATATTTCCATTAAACGTTTACCAGTCTGTGATAAAGGCTATACCTTTTCAATGGTCAAAATAAATGTCAGATAATTCACTTGTAACAATCCGTTATTCTGCCTAATGCTCCAGTTTTTTTACTTTAATAGTTAAAAACAGAAACAGAACAAAAATACATTTGGTTTGCATTACTTTTTCAAATGAAACAATACTGTTTATTTCTGAAATTAAATAATTATTTAATGGTTTTGATGGAATGCAGACCTCATTTTGGAGCTGCTCCCCCTTGTCATAGAATAGTGCCACACTTGATAACATTTTTCTTGTTTAGCCATGATACATTCCCTCCTATTTATTTATATATATATATTTTTTTTTTACTTTAAAACCTTTCTCCCTAATTGTTCTGGTTAAAAAAATGATTTAGTTGAAGATTTTTCCTTCTGATTAAAAGGATTTTTGTTCTTATTTGTTCTTAGTTGTTATGAAGCATAACCATAGCAGAAAACCATTTTTACAACCAGGAGCAGCTGATAAACAACTGAAAAGCTCAAATAATACCTACACAATGACTCCAAATCCTAAATGACTTAAAGGGGAGTCTTTGTAGATGAAGGGCTGAAGCAAAGTGGACAGAAAGCAGGAAGCTAAAACTATCATTGCCAAACAAAATGGATGAATTTTAAGTACTGACAAGGACTCTGACAGAATATCAGGAACGCAGTGTTATGTGTTTCACTAAGACAGGACTGTAAGATAATATCTCTGACTCCAGCGTCTCTCTGCCAGGCTTTCTAACTGTACGAGCTAACAGAGATTTGAAGATGACTGGCAAAAATAAAGGAGATGGATAAGCAGTGCTTGTCACCAACAGAAGGTGTAATCCAGGACATGAAATATTGTGTCTTCAGCCTGAATATTGTACTGTTGTGAGCTTGTTGTTGCTATATGCGTGGTAAGAGAGGCTTTATGTTTTCTTTTTAAACTGTTATTTGCACTAATGTATGTTATCCATTAGTTTGACAGTTGCGTATAAACACGCACACAAAGGCTGCGCTAAGCAGCGCTCACTACTAATCACAGTAGGGAGTTTCCCTTATTGCTGTGTGTGGTTGCTAGTTTAGCTTTAACTTAGCCTCTGTGTTGTTTTGACAGTGCGGTGGCCTAATCCTCTCCCTGCATAGAAGCTACATTTTAAGCTCAAGGTGGTAAGTGTAATGCTTGTGTTTTTGGTGTACAAGTTTCTAAAGCTTAGATTCTGATTAAAATAATTTATTCTTGACTATGGACGCTGCTGTTTACCCTTTGCTGGCTTCCTGCCAGTCACCATTCGTCGGTGGTTCAGGCCTGCCTTGTATGGTATGATGCTATTGCCTCAAGAGTTTTTAATAACTCTTGATTGTTGGTGCTGCTCGGCATGTTTGGAACGCCCTGCGGTGGCTTTGCTGTTTGTCTCAGCTCCAGGACAGACCTATGTTGCATGCACTGGTTTACTGCTGCTTGTTTTAGCATTTCAGTTTGGATTGAGACTATTTTCATGCTCGTATTTATTTTATCATTGTTGATTTCTTTAATTTAGGTTAACTTGTGTTTATGTAATTTGCATGTTGTTTGTTGTAGTGTAATTGTGTTTCCTAATTTCTGTTATATTTGCCATAGGCCAACAACCAACTGTTGGTGGTGGTGGTGGACTTTTGGGGTGGGTGGTGGCCCTTTTCTGGTTTGTGGTGCACTATTTCCTTTGCTTGCTGTATTTTTTGTTTTGTTTTGCAGGTTACTGTCCCTGTAGTTCCAGAGTTGAGCCTCAAGAACTGACTTTTAGTGTGTGTGTGTGTATGGAACCGGTTGTAAATTACCACCGGTATTTTAAAAGTGTAACTCTTAAGTGGGTTTGTTACAACCAATTCTAACTTTATGAGTCTAGCTGTAATTTCTAATTGCCCGGTTTCTATTTGACTGGTGTGGTCACATATATCCACCATTAGCTGTTGCTTACAGTGCATATAATGTCATCAGCTTAGTTGTTGGTATCTACACACACCCCAATGTGTTTGTGGCAATATCTGGTGATTTGAATCACGCCTTACTATCTGTTACAGCTGCTCTGCCAGAGAAAACAAATAGTTAGATTTGTTTTATGCAAATGTCATGGATGTATGCACCTCTGTTGCAAGACCTCCTCTCGGAGGTGGTGAAGAGTGTGGACAGCATAAGGTTCCTGGGCATTCACTTACTGTCATTGTCACATCTCCTCTGACCTCCTGGACTGAGAACACCTCCCACCTGGTAAAGAAGGCCCAATGACGGCTCTTCTTTCTCAGAAAGCTGAAACGGACTGGTCTCTCTACTCAGCTGCTCACAAATGTTTACAGGGCCGCAATTGAAACGTTTGTGAGCCTCAGTGTTTTTTCTGTGGTATGGCAGCTGCACGGCACGTGGAGAAAGGACTTTAATACAAATTAAAGTGCACGGGTGGTGAGGACAGAACAGGGGATTGTAGGATGTCGTCTACCGGATCTGGACTCGATCTTAACTGCAGTCCAGAAAAGGGCCAGACACATTGCTACAGACACCCATCCGTTCTCTACCAAAGCAGTGAAGACAATTTTCCCCCTGCAGGCAGACACTAAACATCCTTGCTGACAGTCAAACAAACCAGCAGCCCATCTCAGACTGTTTCAGCACAAGCTGCACTTTATGTAAATACTAAATACTATATGCTACATTCCATAAACATATGTTCTCTGGTTTCTACATTTTCGAAGTGACCTCTAAAGATGCCCACTCTTCCTTTTTCTATAAGTGTTTTAAATTTATGTCTGTGTACTACATGTGTATTTTATGAGCCTGTGTCTCAGCAAAATGTCATTATGGTGACACAATGACAATAAAGACTCTTGACTCTTGAATCTTTGACTCTCAGCTTTCCTGTCACACCTCAAATGTTTTATTTTCAACTTCAGCCATGGACCCTTCTGCTTCTACATGTTTGTTGTCTTCAACCAAATTAAAAGATGCTGTGCTCCCTTTTCCTCCCCATCTGCCTGTCTGTCTCTAGAGGTCAGATGAAGAAGCAGTTGGAGAGACTGAACCAGAAAAGGCTGCAGGTCCAGATGGTGGGATTCTGTGGGATTCTGCAGTACCTCTTCAATCTTAGCCTGGCCCAGAAGAAGGTTCCAGTGTTGTGGAAGACCTCCTGTCTTGTTCCGGTACGAAAGAAAATTCACCCATCAGTCCTCAAAGACTATAGACCTGTTAACATCCCACATCATGAAGGTCCTAGAGAGACTCCTGTTGGCCCACCTGAGTAAGCAAACAATAAACTAGCTTGGAGAAACAAGTGGGTCTTAGGTTTGTTCATCACAAGGAGATGATTGAAGATTTCAGGAGAAACAGAAATAGAAGAAACCCTATTTCCATCATGGGAGAAGAAGTGGAGGAGTAAAAATATCTCGGTGTTCACCAGGATAACAGACTGGAGTGGAGATGCAACTGTCTACAAGAAGGGAAGGAGCAGACTGTAACTCTTGAGGAATGTCCTCTAGTGTTTAGAGGCAAAATGCTGAAGAGCTTCTGAAAGTCATTTGTGGAGAGTAGGTGTAGAGTGTGTATAAGGAGTGCAAGTCAGGGAACGGCGTCCATTCTGATACGTCTTTACTTTGAGTGTTTTGATGTGTACGCATGAGGGTGGGAAGGTGTGATTGTGACTGTGTGTGCCTGTTTTTTGTCAGGTTGGGTCTTTGGCTGATATGGAAATCCTAATGAAGAAATATTATAGTAAAGTATTAGGGAGCAGTAAAAGTAATATCAGAGAACTTGGAAAGTAAAAAATAATATTATTGGTAAGGATGTAATGCAAATTAATTTCCAAAACTGTTTTCTGACAGCTTTATTATTATGGAGGGTAATAAAAACTAGATTATAAAATTTCCCTGTGGATGGTGGCCAAAGAAAGATTTGTTCCTGAAGACAGAAAAGACATATTCAATAATTCAACAATCGGTCATATAAGTTCAGTGTTTATATGTGTCATAAGATGAAAGTGATGTCATTGAACATTTATAAACATTTATAAGATCAGCTGAAATGAAAATGATTGCAGTAAAATTATGGAACAAAGTAAGAGTAAATTTAAAGACTGGTAATTCACTTTCTTCTTGTTCTTGTTCTTCGGTCAAGCTTGAAATTGCTGCCAAAGGTACATCAACAGTATTGAGCAAAGGCTGGAAATACTTGTGACTTTAAAATCTTTAATTTTAAATATATTTGCAAAAATCTCAAACAGATTTCATGCTGTCATTATGGGATGTTGTGTGTAAAGCTTTAAACAGAAAAACTAATTTAGTAAATGTTTAGAATCATAATCAGAATATCCCTTACTGTCATTGTCACCAGCACAACGAAACTGAGAAAAAAGTTATCTGGTCCGTGCATAATGCAATAAATAAGTTACGCAAAGCAGAAAAACAGAAGCAGTTGTTAAAAAGATTTAAAAAAACCTACATGATCACCCATTCATACTGAAGCATATTGGCCCCTGTCTAGAACCACCCATGGAG
>JAHHUM010001169.1:803071-992570 GCA_036173005.1 Crenichthys baileyi
AGAGTCCAATTGTTTGCTGATGGATAAATAAATGATAAACAGTCGTTTTTTTTTTACTGAACAAGTCTCGGCTCGATTGCTGGCACCTTTGTGTGCAGAATCTCTAAAAACAGGGTTTTTTGGTTCAAGTTGGAGCATTTCTGAGGTTTCTGGCTGTGAACTGTCAAGATTTTTTTTATCTATTTCAACAAGAGGAATCGAAATGGTGTGCTAACACACCAGGGATGAAAGACATCCTCAATGACTTGAGAAAAGCAAGTGGTGACACACATCAATGTGGAAAGGGTAAGAAGGTCATAACCAAACTATCTGAACTCCATCACTTCACAGTGAGGAAGAAGATTCACGGCTGGTAAATAATACTGGTGACAGGCGACAGTCTTTCCAGGAGTGGACGTCTCAGCAGTGTCAGAGCGTGAAATGCTCAGACTCTACCGGTCTCAGTCATCTTGTTAAGGTTGGCTTGTTTGGAAGTTGTAAGGAAAAGGTCTCTCTGCATCTGAATGAACGCCAACGTAGAAAACAGTGCAGCGTGTCTCAGAGCGATGACTGAATCTTTGGGCTCGGGAGGTTCTGTTCAAGAGGCTCCATCCAAGTGAGCGTCAGGCTTCCGGCTGTGGATACGAACACATTCCCACATCCAGGAGTGGTTCTGGTGGTCTCAGATTGAGGATCTCCCCTCAGCTTTGCTTTATTTTGCTGCTTAAAGCTGGGAGGATGCATGTAAGGCAGTCGGAGGCTTCGGCTTTATGTTTGAATCCTGACCCGTCGGTCCAGTTCTGAGTGTTACACCTGGGTTTTAATCTCCTGAACATTTCGCAGTAAATGGTTCTGACTTTAAACCATCCAGAACCTTATGGTCTCCTGAGCTCCACAGTTCAACCAGAACTGTGACATTTCGTTAAAGATGCGTTTTCCGAGATGGGAGCAGCACCGACCCAGAACAAACTGAGTTACCTTATGTAACGCTGGCGCCTGAATCACTGTGTTGGAGTTCAGTGAGACGTTTGAGACGTCTGCTCCAGAGGAGCATGAATCCAGAAACAAGCTTTCAGTTTCAGCTTCTGGCCTAAAGAGATCAATTTACAAACTCTCGTAAGCTTAGAGAAACTGGACATATTTAACCTGTTCTTCATGTTAAAAAAGTCCGCTTATCATCATCTATTATTTTTATTTCTATACATGTCATTAAATACATATTTACCTTGGTTTATATTACTATTAGATACTTTTTTATTTATTTAAATTTATATATTTGTATACTTATGTATTTTTAATAGTTCTTTTAACATCAAATTTACACACGTTTTGAAATATTTTGTCAGTATAGATACCTTTTAAATCAATTAGATTTTTGTTACTTTCTGTGTACTAAAAGTTTGTAATTTCATTTATATCCATTCATTACATCTATATTAGGTTAATACTTAAAATATAGTTTTTAAATTTTTAGGAATTTTTAATTTTTTGTTTTATTCAGTAATTTTTATTTAATATTAAAATATGTTTAATCATAAAATTAGATTTATCAAAAAACAAGTGTATCAATGCATTTTATTACATTTTTCAATACAATTATTGAATTTTTAACAATACAATTTTTACTAAGTAGTTTAAAACCAAATTTTAGGATTTCATTGTTAAACATTATTGATTATGTTAATTATTCAATCTGTTCAATTTTTATATATAGATATCGAAATAAACTGGATCAAAGTCAGATTATGAATTTTTTTTTCATACTTCTTTGGAACAATGAGACAAACAAGACAGTTTACAGAACAAAAGGTCCAGTTGGTATCCAGTTTTACCCGACTTCCACCCCCAGTACGATGTCCAACCCTCCAGCAGGACAGGATCACCATGAATTAGCAGTGAAGATACTTTAGATTGGACGAGTTAAGGGATCCATTGAGGAATGTTAGGTGGAGAACCAGGCCCAGGCGCAGGTTTGGTGTCCAACAAGCAGTGCTGGTGGAGGTTCTGTAAAGAACAGTCTACAGATGTATCTCAATAAATCAGAAAGTCATTGAAAGTTATAATTGAGAGAGATTTTTCAGGTGTTTTGTTCTGGTAATTTTAACGACTGTGGCCTACAGCTAATGAAGACCGAACATTCAGTTTCTCAGAAAATTTGAATATTATTGGCATATTATTAGGAAGTTGATTGGAAGGAAGAATGTCCACATTTCTGTGTAACAATTTCTCTTTATTGGTCTTATGCCATATTGTAACTGTCTGTTAAGTAAATTTTGGGCTGTAATCAAACTTAAGAGAAATACATTTTTTTTATGTCTCACTTGAAATTTAGCTTTCAAATGAGCTTTTATGATAATCTCCCAAGATGCACCTGCATTCATAAACATTTTTATCTCCTTGAGTTGTTTGGTTTACATGCAGCGCGTTGTTTAGTTCCCTCTTTCATTGGTGCAGGTCCTGCTCAGATAAAGCAGCTTTTCTGTTGTCAGAATCTGAATTTGTTTGTTGCCGTCTCTGGAAATGCAGAACCGCTGCATTGAATGAATCTCTTTCGGCTCAAGTGCCTCCTTCTCGTATTTATCAAACGTTGTGACAGTGAAGCACACCTTTCCCGGTCTCCTCCTGGCCTTTACATATTTAAACAGGAAGTTCAATTATTGGCCCACTTCTCTCTTGTGCTCCTGGAGAGCCCCCACTCAAGTGATTGGCCTCTGAAACACACACTCACGCCTGTGTCTCATTCATGTTCGCCACTCTTATTGCCAAAAACAGTAATTTCTAAACTGATTTCCTGCACAGACTCACCTCGAGTGGCGTTAGTCACTTGTTGTCAGGGCATGAAGCTGGTGAGGCTGAGCTGGAGCAGGATGACATGAGGAGGAAAATAAACTAAAAAAGCCCAGTTTCTAATCTCACACCTTCACTTGCTTTCTGATGAACCCTGAAGCGGGAGAAGATTGAGCAGGCTGAGTCATTTCGCCTCTAACGGCTGTCTTTACAGGTGGTTTGAAGATAAGTCTGCTGAAGTTTGCACCCGGTGCCAGCCAGCAGAGCTCAGACATGTCAAAGAACCTGTCTGGAAGGTGTTCAAACAGCCTCGCTTGGCATCCTTGTCGTGGCAGGCGCTTGATTGGCAGTCACTTAGGGGCGTGCCATTTACCAACAGTGACCTTACACACATGTCAGCGGCCTTATGAAAAGGTCACTCACTGTTGTTACGCTAATGAGTCATCTGACTTCATGAGTGAACGGTTGCGTGAAGCTGCCAAACAAACTCCAGTCAGGTCGAGTTCCTTCTGTCAGCGAGGTGAAGAAGGTGGATGTTTGCTGACCCAGATAAGGTGCTGCTAAACTTTAAAATATGGCTGATCTTAAAGGTTTTAGATCATCAAACTAATTCTAGCCCTTAAATCATTAATTAACTGTGATTAACCCCGGAATTCGGTTTCACAAACCACGCCCAAGCCTGATTACTGCTAGAATCAAGAAATCACCTAACAAGAACCTGTCAGACAGCATGAAGTAGACTAAAGGATGTTAAAACAAAGTCACTTGCATCCATCAGTCTGGAAAGAGTTACAAAGCCATTTCTAAGGGTTTGGGACTCCAGAGAACCACCATGAGAACCATGATCCACACATGGAGAAAACATGAACCTTCCCGGGAGAGGCTAGCCTACCGAAATGACTCCATGTTTCATTATGACCAGAACCAGGGAACTCTAGTGCAGCACAAATCACGGAGGCAGGGTAAAATTTAACACGTTTATTCTGAGAGAGTTTTGATTCCAGGATCCGGCAGGAGTATGGTGTCGACTGGGGCAGCACTCTGAGGACAGAAATGGTGGTGAGTAATGGAGCAGGGTAAATGTGAATGTTTGGAGGAACCGGATTCTCTTACTTGAAGATGGTGTTTGGTCCCATGGGTGGGAAGCTGACTGGTTCTGAGGTTGACAGGTTGGTGTGCTGTACGAGCACGAGCGTCCAGAAGGTGAGTGTTGATGGAGGGTGGACAGGCAAGGCACAGGGTTCTCACAGCGACTCTTACTAGCTGATCCAGGAAGCTCAGGGAGATCAGACAGCTGAGGTAAATCATCCAGGTAATTTCCAAGCCAGGTAGGAGACAGAACCACGACAGGTCTTCAGGACAGGATCTCACCACAGCGCCACTCGAAGTGAATTATCAATCTGACGCCTCGTCCAAGGCCTCAGCCGCTTAAGAGGTCTCCCTTGATTGCACCTGATTCTCTGCAGCTGTGTAGCAGTACCTGCCCGTCGCACCCATGTGGAAGAAGCAGGAAACAACACTCCATACAACACAGCCAACCTGTACTCAGATCCGTGGCCTGACACCAAGAGCTCGTCAAAGACTCACCCAGGAGGTCACAGAAGAACTCTGAACAAAATCTAAAGCTCTGCAGGCCTCGCATGCTATAGGTCAGAGTTCATGAATCAACAGAAGAGAATGTCTGACCATCGGTTAATGACCTGATTCTTAAGCACCCTTTTATAATTCAGCAGAATGATCCAAAGTACACCAACAGGTCCACCTCTGAATGGTTCAAAACATTTAAAAGTGACAACAAAAATAAAACAAATCCATAAGGGGCTAAGTACTTTCTCACAGCACTGTAGGAGATATGAGAGGTTGAAGAGACCATGAACTTGACATTTTGATCTGCGTACTTCACACATTGGGGCGATTTGACAGAAAACTGTCAGTACTAGCAGTAGGAAAAACACAGATGGAAAAATAGACAAAATGTCCAAGTTTTGATGTATAAAGTGTTCATGTGTCTGTCCGTCCGTCCATCCATCCATCCAGTCTCTATTTCTTCCAGGTTCTATATTTAAAGCCTGATTGCTGTCAAAATGGCTTTCTTGTTTCCACTGGAAAAGCACTGATATCTTTGGAAATGTGATAAGTGTCAGACCCACTGAATGTAAGGTACCACTGTAGTTTATGCATTCATGCCTTATTTAGCTGCACTTCAAAGTGTCTTTCACAACTACAGCTTTAGGCTCATAAACCACTAGATCGCCCCTTTCTCCACCATCTAAGTTCCTGTGTGTAAAATTGGTGGAATGACCCTTTTAAAAACACCTTCAGGATGAGGATTACGAGTAAAAGCTTTGCTCTCTTACAGCTACTCATTAGGAAACGGCTTCACACTCAATATGTATATGTACTATTTAACCCTCAGGTGATAATTTATCTGTGACCCATTTCATCTGGTGTCTTTGTTAATGTATATATTCCTCTTTCTTCTCCTAATGTGCCCTCATGATTGTTTCTAATACCTCGGTGCCTTTCAGTTGGAGACACTGGCACATTGTATAAACAACATGCCTTATTATTTCTTGTTATTAATCTGCACCAAATGGCAAACATCACTCACTGAGGCCACAAGTGCATGAGAGTTGCCTTCACTGTCATCCATCTGCACTGCCTTTTGCTTCAGGCCCACCATTTCACATAAGGCAACATGGGAATTAGCAGAATAAGCAGATATTATCTTACAACTCCATAATGGAGGCACATAACTAAATACCTCAAGGAAATTGCATAAACAAAAAGGTAATTGATTCCAGGCAAGCTGCAGGTGGACACTTAATTACAGGAAATTTATTAAGCAATGTCCATTAATCACATTGACATGGGGTTATTATAGGGATGCACAGTTTGCACTTGCTGCTTAATGTAATAATATGAAGAGGAGACTAAAACACAGTTTAATTCTGACAAATATGAAGAGACGGCAAGAAGATGCCGTGTTAAGTGGATATGGTCTCTACCAGTAGATTGAAAATGAGCAGCACAACATGTGTACAGTTAGTCATACGGTAGAGGAAGAGTGAAATACAAAAACCCCACAGCTTCAGTTTACTGCCTTCCTCTACTTTTACATTCAGACACAAGCTACTCAACTTTGTGTACCCGTTTACTTGCCCATCACCACTCTGACCCACAAGAGGGCGCTCACATATCTTTTTCATAACATTTTGCCTAACACTATGCGAGAAAATGCATAGATTAAGTGATAATGTAAAGTACTCCACACCGAAGCATAGCAAGGATGTCTGGTAATGATGAAAAACAGGCTGAAGACCTACCTGCTTGTGCAGTGAAAAGCTTAACGTCCTGTAATAGTGCATTTATGGCAAGCTATTATTGTATTCATTCCATACCCCTGAAACCTGGTATCAGTTTCACCTACTTATTCCCATGTTGCCAAACACACTTTCCATCACTCCGTCTGTCTTGACGTCAACTTTCCCCAGCTTCCCTGTCTCTGCTGAAAAAAAAATCCCCACAGCATTATGCTGCCACCACCATGTTGCTCCATATGGATGGTGTGTTCAGGGATTTAGTTTTGACCACACAAAGCCTTTGTATTTATGCCAAAAAAGTTCAAATTCTCTCATCTTTGGCGACTTCTGAGGGCAAGTGGTCGAACTGGATTTTATATAGGGGTATCTGAGTAAAACAACAGGAACAAAGCTACATTGGATATTTTAAAATCATGCTAAATGCTGTTGCCCAGCAGAAGTGAAGCTCTGTCTTTGCTGGGCAACCAGACTAGCACCCTCATTTCTGCAGACACAGCCCCAGTCTGTCTATCAAACTCCAGCTCCGTCTTACCATTTCCTATGACTCTGGGGTACCTGATGTCCTCCACTTGAAGTAGAAAGTCAACCCCAGACCTGGAGGGAGTGGACCACCTTTCCTCCAGATGAGAGACACTCCTGACAGACATGTCTGATCAGTTTCTAAAGCTTTACACTAAACTAGAAACCCGATAAGTGCAAACAACCAGCGATCTAGCAGAAGTAAACACAAGTATGATCACAAAAACATTTACCAACTCTCACGCTAACTTCCATGATTAACAATTAAAATGTTTGCCTTTCTCTAACACTTTGGTTCTAAACCCATAAAAACGGACCTCCTGCTCCTACACATCTCTGTTTCTAAGAACCTGTCTGCATCCTCCTGAAGGAGAGACTCGGGGAAATTGGCCTTATTCCCCACACACTCAGAGGCAAGTGGCAATTAAAGCGCTGATTAATGTGAGGCCACTCTTGAACACAACTTCATAGGGGGCCGACAGAACAGTGGGGAGACAGGAGATAATTCAGAAATCTCCTGACCTTGTGCTTATTATCTCCAGTTAATGACTGCTGCTGGCCTCTTGATGGGAACCTGGTCAACCTGCCGGCTTCCTTTTCCTTATTTGATTCGTTTTCCTAGATCTGGCATTAGTTCAGAATATGTAGGGAAAAGCTGGATCCTCGGGAGTATTAACCTAATTTGTTTGTATCGTCCTCTCAGTCCTATTTCCTTCCAAATGCAAGACGTTTCTTTGTCCCTTTTTATGACAAAGACACGTGTATTACGCTACATCAGTTCACTGTTGGCTTGGCAGAATAAACTTTCATCTTGGAAACACAACCTTGATTGAATTGCAGAGGTGTAAAATCATTACTTTGTAACTGATCACGTAAAATTCTCTCCTAAAACAGAGCAACTATTAAAACACAATGCAATGTGATGTTTCTGCAGCTTGTAGCAGGAGGTCTACACTACCGCGACTTAACAATCAGCTCAGAGTCAGAAGAGGTTCAATCCGATTTATAGTCTGCAGATTATTCATATCTAGGGTAGAGATGATGGGACATTGAGGCCAGATGTGTATACATTTACATTATATTGCCACTATATTGGGTCACACTTCTACATCATTGACTTCAAGTGTTCCCATAACTTTCATGGCCGCCGGTGTATAAAATCCAGCACCAAGGCATGCAGGCTGCTTCTACAAACATTTGTGAAACACTGGGTTGTTCTTGGCAGCTTGGTGGAAGTAGAGGTGATTGTTAATGAGAGTAATCCAGTCATGAAGTGGAGGGACTCGTAAAATATCAGAGAGGAGAAATCAGCAGATGCTGAGGAGCGTAGTGCACATAGTCCTAGGAGATGCAATTGGACTTCTTTTGTTTTTTTGTAGATGTTCTAAAGGCGTCTTCTTCTCTTAATGTCACAGTAATAGGGCCATTAAGGCAACTAATGGGCCAATTAGGACACGTGGGTCATTGTTACCCGACTGTCCAAACACGTCCCTAACGATGCCATATAAGTTGTTGGTCACATGTCCCAAGCTGTGAATTGCTGAGGAACCACCTGGGGAGACGAGTCAGGGCTGCAGAGTAGGTTACGTTTCTTCTGTCACTCCTCTGTCAAACCACCTGTCTTCCCTGTCCAAAGTATGTACATTGCTGTCTTCAAACAAGTGTCCCTTGTCCTTGAGATGTAAATGAACGACTGATTCTTGACCCAATTAGTTTGTTCTTCTGATTTGGGCCATCCTGCAGCTATACCTCCAAACTTCATGTGGTCTTCATGTAATCCTAAAATTAGCTCAGAAACATTGCCTTACACCAACAAGGACTCTGGCAGTGGTTCTCTGGAGTGCTGAGACATTCCCCTGCTGTTTGGCATTGTCCAGAACAGGACTACCCTGGCTGCATTGTGTCAAGTTTAATGTTGGAGGGAGTGTGACCGTATGGAAAGCCCTCTGAGGAGACGTTGTTGCAGCAGCAAATGGTTTATTAGAAATATTAGGCCATTAAATTTAATTTGAGCCATACTTTTGCCTCCATATAAGTATAAACACAAGCTTTCCTGCCCCTTTTGAAGAAGCTCATTCCCACAGCATGATGGTGCCACCACTGTGTTGCTAATGGATTTTTGGTCTAAGGCACTGTTTGAAGTCTTCTTCAGTAATATCATCTCTTTGTGAAAAGCCATACTCCCTTAGAGTTGAAGTAGACATTTTAACCAACCAAAATTCCAGTTACCGTGTATATGCAACATTTCCTAAATGTCCTAAATTTTTACAGTGCCTTTTTCACCTAAACGTCCTTTGCAGTGCTTTCTCTTATGAAAACCCAGTCAGCTGCTGTACGTACCTCTTTCGTCTTTCGTGGTTTCAATTTTCCCTCTGAGCACTGAGGCTTTCTTTGTTGGATCTTTCTTGTTTATTGGCTGCATTGTATTTTTAAAACATGATCAGGAATTTTATTGTTCTACTGATCATCCTCTTGAAAGAGTTGAGCACATTGATGCTGAACCTAAATTATCAGTATCTGCAGATCAACAGATTAGTTTGCTATTGTAGCAACTTCATCATATTTTCTGTGTGTAAATGCAGCCATGCATTGCAGCAGCAGGTGTTATATAACAAGTGGGATCTTCACAAGAAAGTTAAACTGTTAGATTTATAAAGATTTAGCTTGTGTGAAATATTTTAAACTTCTTATATGGCTTAGATATGTTAATTTGGACATTACTGAGGGAAATACCCTGAGTGCATTTCTTCCTGTAGAAGCAACCACTTCAAAGTCCAAACTTCAGGCTGTTTTAATGGACGTGACTTTGAAGAGAAGCATGTGGACAGCTGCTTGATTCATTCCTATTGATCCATAATGTGATCAGATTCATTATGGTGGGGGAGGTTAGACTCCTGCTTATTAAGCTATACGACCTGAGGCTGAGACCTTACTGCAGCGGCTGCAGGAACCAGCTCCGGCCTCGCACGCCTCGGTTTGATCCCGCAGCAGATTGATATCCCAAATAGGAGCTGACACGCATTGCTAAAGATGCCAATGGTAATTAATTAGAATCTCATTTTGACCGCGGCACAACAGGATGTGGAGCTTGCTTCTCGATGCCATTTCCCCTCCAGGCTTTGTATGATCAGGGTCAAAATCCCGGCTCTGCGCTCTGAGAGCCGCTTAATAAATTGAGGAGGGCACGTTGACAGTCAGATTTTCATGGAGCGTCCCCGTCTCGCCGGTTCCCGCCGCCCCCCGGCTACCACAGAACTGTCCCAGCTTCAGAGCCGACAAACGCAGCTCAGGAGATCAAAAGGCGACTGAGGGGGACTTAAAATGCGTCTCATCGGAGTTATTAGCCGAGACACATTCCACTGGCATATTGACGCTTGGCCTGTGCCTCTGATTGAGATGGAAACAAACTGCTGAGGAGGTGGAGAGGTTAAAAATGTTAAAGTAATGACCCCCACGGCAGCAAAACAACGTGCAGCCCGGCTGCTTGCATGATTTCACTATGCTCGTCTTCACTTCAGCTTCAGGGGGGATTGTTCAACTTATTTTGGTTGCAAAAATAATGAAAGTGACAAAACACTTTAATATATTCAACAGCAGCATAAATAGGTCACAGGTTCACTCAGGAGAAAAAAAAATCTGAATAAATTTTTTTTTTTGCTTCAACATGTTCGGATGGCGTTAAACTTGGTCCTCAGGGTTTGATTTCATGCCACACATTAGAAATATTTCTAAAATTTATATATTAACAATCACAAAGCGGTCACAAAGTCGAATTTGCCAACCTGCTTCTAACTATGCACCCCTTTCAATGCAGTGATATACGTTTAAATGTAGCAATACCTCTGTAACGGCAGGAGTTTCATTTTGCTGCCCTGCAGGGTACAGGTGTTTGAACACAATGCCAGAGTGGAAAGACAGCAGCAATGACCATAGGAAAGGGGTTGCTGCCAATCAATCTAGGCTAAAGTCCATCACTCTACAGTGAGAAAAATGTATTTAATTGGAAAACATGTCCAGAAACTGGTAATCTTCCTTTATTAAATACAGTTTTTAGGATCTTTCCAGATTCTGCCTCAGAGCAGGAGTGGTTCTGTTAGAGGAACAGCAAGTCACATTGTTGTATGGAGACTGCACCATAAGGTAAAAATGTTTATTATTTCAGGGTTCTTATTGTTTGAATTTTAGCAAGGTGTTTTCTAGGTTTGGTAAGTGCTTCATTTCTTAAAAAAGTCCTTGAAAGTGCTTGATATTCTAACTGCACAGTTTTTAAGCGCATACATAACTGTTTCTTGCTAGTTCCGCTCATCTCCGGTGAGCTGGAGAGAACAGCAGGCCAGGCGGTTGCCATTTTAATGACCGCTGGCTCGAAAACGCTAGATACAAAACAACCAACAAACAACCAAGTCCTCCAGCAGCTTCCTGTAACATATGCAATAAGGACCTGCAGCTTTTCACAATGAGAGTTTCAGTCCTCTCAATGGTAAGGGACTCTAAAATTTAAGCTAGCTTACATCTTTGCAGGTAAATTGCAAATTGATTTAAGGATGGATCGAGCTAGGGTTCATGTTGTTTACTGTACTTTAAAATGTGCATCAGCCAAACATTTTTATTGAACACGCTAGTAAAGGTGGTTAGCTGATGGTTTAATTACGCAAAAAGTAGCTGTAACTTGGCCATGTTCCATCATGTGTGCTGTGCCTCTGATGATTTTTGAGCTCCTTCTGCCTATTTGTCCATTTCATATTAATACTATAACTTGGAGAATTTTAATTAGTTGCATAGTATTTTATATTGCTGATGGGGATCGCTGTGTGTGCCATGGTTATAAAGCTCAATGAAGTTTGGTGCTGGACAAGTTTGAAAATTTACCTTGAAAATGCTTGAAAATTGCTTGAATTTTACTGTGGGATGTGTACAACCCCTGATATTTACGGTGTTTAATGCTAGAGGTAACTAGCTGGAAGAGTACAGTTAGCTGTAGACCAGTGGAACCAGTGCAGTTGGGTTATAACAGGACTATATGGATGAATCAAGGTGCCACTCTATGTTAAATAATTAAAAATGACACTACTGTGCCGTGAATGGTCGAAACATCTGTGCTACAATGTGACTGGTCAAAATACGCTTACTGTCTGTGTTGGTTGAAACAACAAAAATTGGAACACAACTGGATATATGTGATAGTGGAGAGGAAGCTGCTGAGTGATTGGTTCAAATGATGCCACTTAACAGGAAGTAGCTTAAACAGGGAAACTGTCAGTTATGAAAACGTTGGTCAAAACGGAGTTGTCTGCTGAAACCACAGGGTCAACATTCAGCTTTTAGGGAACAACAGGAAGTATTTACAGGTTGGTAAGTATGGAAAACTAAAAGGGAGGAGGGGAAAATAGATTTTGTTTTTATCATCATCCATCCATCTTGTAGTATTTGCCTTCCTTCCTTCAGGCCCCATATTTAAAGCCTGACCTCGGTAGAAATATCTGCCACAAACTCAATGTAAATGTTTCTTTTTCTGCTTTTAAAATCAGCTCATAAATGACTGAGACCTCTTGGAGTCCTGAGTCTGGAAAAGACTGACCTTTTGACCTGAAGAACTTGGAGGAACCCTGTTAGCTCCTTTCAGTGGAGCTCCTTACACGTTGAAATATGATGGCGTTCTGTGATTTCTGGCATCTGCTTGTTGGTAGGATTGTCTTGTCTAACATCATCCTTCAGTCTGTAACTCTTACAGCTACTAGTGTTGCACCTCACTGTACGCACCAGAGCATCAAGTTACAAAGTGTGAATAAATTCAGCTGGAACATGTTCTGTGTTCATTTAAACTCCCCAAGGATCATAGAGTTCAGCAGATGAAATGAGCAGGGAAGCCAGGTACGCCAAAGAAAAACACCCAAACTGCAGTTAGAGGCTTTTTTTCTAAGAGAAGAAATCTAATCCTCCATCCCCCCCTCATCTTCTTCTTGTAGGGTAAGATGTTTTCATAAACCCCTCTGGGTTTTCATTGCCTCCACCGCACTCTGTTTGTATCCCTCCTTTCCCCCTCCCTCTTTTTCCAAGCAGTTTACGTGCAAACAAACCGAAAGCTGCAGCAAACCTCCGAGGTGGAAACGACAAAAGACAGAGGAGCAGAACTGATGGGTTTGATCAAATTACGGCGCCAGTTTTGGACCAAACGGGCGCGGGGTTTAGCCAGAATTCAGCAGGATTACGTCGAGTCTTTTAACCTCAACGGCCCTCTCGCCAAGAATCGTTTGAACTTTATCGGCGGCGATTCGCTCCGCATGTTTCCAGGACTGGAAATGAAATGAATTGATATGACGGTTGAAATCAAATAGACAAGAAAAAGCATTATCCTTCACTTCAGGGGGACTTTCTACATGTTTACCTGTTAGCTTTTGAGTTCTTGCAAGGGATGTTTTTGCTCTGTTGGATCAAACCAGACGAACATTTGTTGCACATTAAGTCTTCAGGGGAAGAGTTGAAAGAGAAAAGGCACCTATAAGCTGTATGAGGGGGGGCGCAGTAGGTAGATTGAAGCGCCCAGCCTCTGCCAACCACACGGCCGCAGTCAGATACTGCGGCTTATTGGATCCAGGCTCTGTGGATTTGGGGGAACGAGGCACTGCTCGCCCGCCCAGTCAAACCACAACAGAAGACACGAAAACAAACTTCTCAGAATAGCTGTCCTCTCCGTACTTTGGCTGCCTGTTCAAAGATCTGTGGGTAGATGTTTGATCTTAGTTCAGCAATCAGTCACTTCAGCAGAAAGTTTAGCTCTCTGGTGGCCCCAGAAGGCAGCAAGAGGCTGCACGGTTGAAGGTGCTCGTAGGGATACAGGCCTGGGCTTTTTGTTTCAGCTCATCAACCAGGTTTTAACATCAGACAAAGGTAACCTGAGTAAATAAAAACGCAGCTTTCAATGATTATTTCAATTATTAAGGAAGTTATCCAAACCGACCTTGCCCTGTGTGAAAAAGTAATTACCCTCTAAACTTAATAACTTCTGTTCGCTATTACTGGTAATGAGTCTTTTTCATCACTGTAGAGGAATTTTGGACCACTCTGCTTTGCAGAATTGATTCATTTTGGATACATCGTGAGGTTTTTCAGCATAAATGGCCAGTTTAAGGTCATACCACAACATCGCAATCTGATTTAAATCCAGGCTTAGACTAGGCCACTCCAAAACTTTAGTTTTGTCTTTTTGACACATTCATTGGTGGACTTGGTGGTGCGCCTCAGGATATTGTCTTACTTCATAAAGTGCACTTGCAGTGATGATCGGAAATTCTCCTTCAGGTTTTTCTGCTTGAGAGCAGAATTCATGGCTCCATCAGTTGCATGAAGATGTCTGGCAGCCCCAGACCATTACAGTACCGCTACTGTATTTAATTGCAGGTATGATGTTCTTTTTAGAAATGCCAATAGTTTTGAGGATCATCGAGATGTTTGTGGTAAATGTGAGACGAGTCTTTGTATTCTCTCTGGTCAGCAGTGGTTCTGGCCTTAAAACTCTCCCACGGAGGCCATTTTGCCCAGACTAATTAGATTGGGACATGATGTGTTGCATTTTGAGATCTTTTAGCCTACTTCATGTTGTCTGACAGGTCCTTTTCCCCAGTTAAGTGCTGTCTTTATTTTAAAGATCAGGCTGTAATCAGTCCTGGGTGCGCCTGGTGAAACTAAGCTCAGCTTTCCAAATATATGATCAATTCATGCTGTAAGAATGGGGTAAATACTTTTTCCAGATTGGATCATGCTGTTTTGAATATTTTTGGAAAGTGGAACTCTCTAGATCAGCTCAGATTATGTTTCTTGTGTTAAGTTTGTTGCTGAACGTCCTCCTAACAGCTGCAGACGCTCCAATCCTTTCTGCTTTGCGCCTAATATTTTGTAAATCACAAAAGGAAGTACTGAAACATTCATGAACCAGAAAAAAAAGGTAAAAAAGTTTTACCTTTAGTTTCCGATATTTGAATAGTTCTTAAAAACCATTCTGGCTCAAAGGTTTCTATATCCAGGCATGAAATTACTCATTTATTATTCATTAATTGCATTAATGTAGTGGCTTTAAATTATGCATATTCACCCTAACTTATTAATGGGCTGAATCTCTGCTGTAACAATAATAAATATGAAATTAAAAGAATAAGAGTAAAAGACGGCAAGTAAGTGGAACGTTTGTAAGAGTTTAAACAAAGATATAATAATTTCCAGAAATACGTCCAATAACTTTATAATGAAGAGTGGGTCTTCTGGGGAACACAGCTCCAAAACTTAACATGATCAAAGCTGCGTTCACAAACAGCGCAGACCAGGAAGTGTTGAAAAGCTCAAAGATTTGCATATGTTTTCATTTTTCCAATGAAAAATAGAGAGTTTGATGAGAGACTCGGATCGTCTTTGTTCAGCTGGGCTAAACCACCTGTGACTATGAAACTGCTCAGACACACAGCAGTGAAGGAAAACAACAAACATCAGCTGGATGTCTTTAATTGGCTTTAATGTCAGGAAAGAAAAATAACCTTTTCTGTTTGACCCAATTTTGATTCCATTTTCATGTAAAAACACATTATAGTCATGAAAAATATTATCTCCTTACATTTTAAATGTAATTGTATCATACAGCAACACACTTCATTAAGAGAAAGTACATTATTATACATTTACTAACCTGTAACTACAGTCTATTAAGGCTAATACACTTTATTATGTATATATTAGTTGTGTATTTTATTTAAAAATATAAATAATAATTTACGACAGTAAGGTATGCTTTATTTTGCATTTATTAACCTATAGTATTCCTTATTAAGATTAATAGACTTTACTATTAGTTGTATATTTTCTTTAAAAATATATATGTATTATACTGTAAGATATCAAGTAATGCTTTGGAAAGACCGTCGCTTAATTCCATTGATTAACATTTTTATGAAGACTGATGCACACTTTAAATTTGTTTAGATTTTATTACCTCTTTGTATGAATAATACACATATTGATTAAAAATGACTTGTTCTTGAAGTTTACCAACATCCTAAGAAATATTTTTAAAATAGTAAATTTTCTGCTTAAAAAGAACCACTTTCGGTAATATGTAAAATAAATTATTTATGCCTTTAATGTATTTAGTAGTAACTTAGCCTTTTTTAAGAATTTCTTTATTATCTAACAGCCTTTACTGGCATTAGATTAGTTTAAAACACTAACTTGATGTAATTTGCACAAGAAATTGAAATGCACAGTGTTTTAACAACACCGTGCATTCATTTAACACAAAACACAAACATTTATTCATGCAAAACTTTTCTTTAGTAAGGATAAAAAAACATTATTGTGAATAATGTATGCTTAGTACTAGTTTAGTTATTGCTGATCATTAAAATTAATTAAGAGAAAGTAGCATTTATTAACATGTACTGACACCAAAATACACTATTATTACGTCTTTATGGCTTGTTAATTTAGCACTTATGAGCAACCAGGCTTTAGTTAAAAAATTTAATCAAAAAGCACAGATTTGTTGTTTCATGTAGATTAACAGTGTAATTCAATAATTTCAGGAAGCACAATTTGTATGTTTTTAATTATCATGTTACTGTTAAGGATAACTTTTGCATATTAGAAGTTATTTTGCACTCAGAGTCAGAAACAATTTTTACGAAGTGAAAATATAAGTTATTATGCCTTTACTATCGTGTAACTACTATTTATTGAGATTTAAAGGGACACAGAAATGTTTATTAGCCGTTATTTATCTTTACTTATTTAATTCAAATGAGCATTAGTTATGATGTACATTAATAAGCTTGTTGCAGGACATATTAACATCTGCTTACAGTGGTGCAGTATTACCATCATTTAAAGAGCTGTTGGACGTGTTTCCTCTGCTATTATCAGCACATATCCTAACGTTAATATTTGTTGGTACTTACAAGTACTTTCACAGGCCTTCTTTCCAAGTTCAGGACTCATTTGTTGAACCCTAATTTAAAGCGTAACCCATATCCCACATTGACTAAAGGATAAATACACCAAAATGTCCAGAGGCTGAAGGTTACAGAGAGCCTGAGGCCTGAATATGGAGCAGGAGCATCCGTCTGTTTCTGTTTGTTAAATATATATATTTTTGTAGTGTGACTGTTTCAGCTTTAAGATATTTGAGCACAAGATAATGGAGTTAAACAAACAGCCGGGTCTGGAGAGAGACAGAAGAGACGCTGATGTACATTATGAGAACATGAATGCATAATAAGCGCCTGCAATTAGCCCCGGCCAGCCATTGGCATATTGTAATTAATGTGCCGCCTGTACGTCGAATCAGTCAGAGGCGTCTAGGTCTAATTTGGGCGTATGGTGGGGGGAGGTGGGAAGGGGGTGTAGATCAGATCCTGGGATAATTGTGGGTGACTCCGGTCCCTCTCTTGTCGGCGGGGTGGGACAGAGCTCAGGTCTCCAGAGGACGTTCAAAAACTGTAAATCCCCCCTTCATCATTTGAACATGTGCCCTGCAGAGAAAGGGAGGAAAAAAAGTGTCTTACACTCACAGATGATTCTAATTTGGTGTGGTTTGGAGTGTAATTTAGATCAAACATACCCATGTAAATGAGTCAAGGTTTTCATAATTAGGTGCCTCTGAAGAGGGGTGGAGGGCAAAAAGGGGAAGAACCCTACCACATCAGTAGGTGTGGCGTCGTGGGCCGCCCGTCCACGAGCCGGTCTCCTCCGTTTCATTCTTCCCCGTCTTTCGGATGGAGGGTTGGAGAGAAAGGAGAGCTGCAGCAGGAAGGGGGGAAACTCACTCCCAGCGGCACACGGCAACAAAATAGGTCACTCTGCGCCGATTTGGCTTGTCTGTTTCCACTAAGCAGCCGACTCGGCTGTGTTTGGTACAGAGGAGAACCCTGGCCGGCTGCCAGCCAAGAACACGCTCACACAAACAGGGAATGGGCCCGTTTGTTCCCCCCAGTGGGCCTGTTGATTGAGGATTACCCCACTGGAATATTACGGGTATTGTGTAGGTGTAATGTTTACATTTACATTTTGGGTGGAACGGCTCACAATGAGGAGCAACAGCAGAATAGGAGTCGCTGCAAACTGAAGTCACAGATTAACTAAATGCAGGATAAAATATTAGATGAATTTATTACAACAGTAACTAGATTTCATTCTAAAGAGGAGAAAAGCACAAATTATTGCCAAATTTGATTATAAAAACAGGTTAGTTACAAATGTGCAAAACCTTTCTACATGTAGTCATGTTACAGACACAGATTCCAACATATCTTACGTCGCATACCAACATCAAATCAAGCATCACGAAGTGGAGAGGACAGAATAAATGGGTTCAACATTCTTTTCAAAATGAACTGAAAAGTGACATAATTTTCTATTTAGACCCCTTATACTGATACCCCACGATATAATCCCATGCAGTTGCGCTCAGAAGCTGCCAAATTAGTTCGGTCCACCTACGTCACAACTGTTAGTCTTGCTCTCCACAGATCTGGCCCTTATGCTAGAGGGCCAAGAGGGAAACCATAAGCATTTAAAGTTTGAGGGAACCAGAAAACATGTGGAAAGAAGATATCGTGGTCCTGTGTGGAGGAAAACCTACCTTAAATTTCTGTCTGAAAATACCCTCCCCAGGTGACACACGGTGGTGGCAGCATCATGCTGTGGGGATGCTTTTCTTCAGCAAGGAGAGGGAAGCTGGTCAGAGTTGATGGGAAGATGTATGAAGGTAAATACAGGAAACTTATCTAACAAAACCTGTTGGATGCTGCAGGAGACTAAAGACAGGGTTGCAGACTGACCCTTCAGCAGAACAATGAACCCTCACTATAACATGAAACCCTGATAACATACTGAGATGTTTTTGGTTGCAAGGTGACAAAATGAGGGGAAATTCAAGGGGTTTGAAAACTTTTGTGAAACCCTGCAGCTGTTGCATCTCTTTTGTGGAGAGCAGTGGTAAAGCTATGAAAACCTTTTACGTCTGCATGCTAGTGAGCATAACTAAGTTTTTAGCTACATAATCTTTAAAGGAAGAGTGTGATGCTCAAACATGTATTACACAAAATCAATCAGGATGAAGAAATGATGATTTTAATTTAAAGCAGTCATCTGCATGTGGAGACTGCATCAAAGAAGCAAACAGCAGCTGTAACCCCAGAGCAGGAAGAACATCCAGAGCTCCCAGAGCCAAATAGTTTAGCCACCTGTCTGTCTGTACTTCCACAGTCAGCCTTTAGCTGCCAACAGTCTAAAAGTATGTTGGAAAAAACATGTGATGTACAGTTTACTAACATCAAGCTGCTTTGTCTGTGGGTTTGAAAGTACAAACAGTTTGCGGGGGTCTCCGTGCCAAGGCGTGCAGAAGTTTCCACTCTAACTCTGATGGAAGCCAGCGAGAGGCCGGAGAGGCCACCTGCACAGAAGGTAAATGCAACATGGCGGGATTGCGAACCTCCCCGGGGATGCTGGGACAGCCACATGGCCCGCCAGATCTGCCAGGGTGGCCTCGGCGACACCCGGCTGGGTGCCGTGCTGGGCGACACCCAGCTAAGCCTGGGGATTAGCTCACAGTGCCACCTATCTGATGAAAGCGGAGCCAACGGGATTGTACTCCCTCTGTGTGCGTCGACGGCCGCCCGCCTCCATCTCTCTGTTTCTCTACAATCTTATTAGCTCCTCTCTTTGTTTCTGGCAGCAGTGGAAAGCATATACATGCCTCCATGCTGCTAGGAAAACCGTACTTTTGGCTTGCGGATGGTATTATCTTGGATTTGGAAAAGGAAAAGTCGGTCCAGGAAAGAGGACTTTACTTTGCTGATCCATCTGAACAGTTGACTCCCTTCATGTGAAGTGACACCTCCTCTTCCAACATGATTGATGTCCCACTTTTAAAATAGATAAGCCACAGAGTGAGAGGCTGTCGGTGTATTAAGTCCCTTTGATACTGGACCACGTTGTGCATCTGGTTGAAACTTTATTGTTGAGTGATGAAGGTTTAGCTTTTTTCTCTGCTGCACCACACGATCCAACAGCTTCCAGAACCACTTTTAGCACCAATAACTCGGTAAACCACGGCAGTCTCTGAGATCGTTGAGGAATTTTTGTGGCCATTCTTTGAAATGTCACCTGAATTTATTTTCGCACCACAACTTTTACGGCAGGTTGAGGTCTGGACTTGGACTAGACCACTGTAACCCTCTGTGTTTTCCAACCATTCTTTGGTAGACTTACTGTTGTGTTTGGCGTCATCGCCCCGATTGATGAACCAGTTCTGCCCGAGCTTTAGATGCTGGATGGACGGCCTCATATTTGATTTTAGAACCGTAAGGTGCTCCGGTCCTGTGACTGCAAGACAAGCCCACATCATCACCCTTCCACCTCCGTGCTCAACAGTTTCTAAATGCGTTTTTGTGCTGAAGCCTTGAGGTTCATTTAGATGTAGCTTTCACAACCTAAGTCGGGTTTAATGTCCACTGCTACTACTTTTAAATTAAATAGTTAGGAAATGGCCTTATAGCCCTGCCCAGATTGATGAGCAGAACATCATGCTGTTGTCTTTACGCCCTGGGATTGGGTTAACCTATTTAAACACTCCCCAATATTGTATAATAAGGAAGAAAATCCCATTTTTTAAAATTTAATACAGACTCCGGTGTCATCAGTTTGAACACCTTCTCTGGTTACAATAAAGCCCCCTTAATAGGAAGCTGAGGATTAAAATAGCTTGGCTCTTGAGGACATAATCACTTCTGCGTTTGAAGAGTTGAGCTCTTCTCCGTCACCCAGATGTATGTAAGACATCTTGTAATGAAACCCTTCAAGTTACACTCTGAAAATGACCTGCCATTCAAACAAATTAGATCTAAATGAAGTTTCTCGAACCCGTCCATCGCTCTCCAACGTCGCCTCAGCGTGTGCCAGTCCTTGTTCGATGCTCTTTAATTAAAACACTCAAGACTGTGATGTTTCTGCAGGATCTGCCACAACCAGGCCCTTTTTCTTCTTCTTCTTTTCCATTTGGTTTGCAGGGATTTGAAGCTGGAAACCCTCAAACTCAGAAATAGAACAATGACACTGTGGCAAAGAGAGCAAATTATTGGACAGTCTATATTTAGGATCAGTTTTTTGATGCTAAATTTGCGAAATAGGATTATGAAAGAAGCAGCACAGCTGTGAATGACTCAAAAATATATATTAGTGGTGGATATATCGCTAATGTGCATAACTACACTTTATCCTAACTCATGTTTGCCCATTTGTTTTATGTAAAACATGACCATAAAGTAACTGAAAACACCAAAACCTAAACTAAGAAAAGGAAAGTCAAAAGAAAAGTGAAATTCGGCCTCAAAGGGATCAGTTGAGGTGGATGGCACTATACCCAGGGCGCCTCTCCAAAGGGGGCGTCCTGGTATTAGCTGGAACAAGTACTTCCTTAAGGTACTTCCTTCCTTTCCTTCAAAGTACTTCCTTAAAGGACTTTGTATTCCCTCCGAAGCGTCTGAAGGGTGGATAATTACATGGCAACCAAACAAAAACCATAACATCACAACAACACTGCGGTTCCTCAGAGAAAGCCCTTGATTTATCAGAATACTGAACCCAAAGCAAGAGAAAGAAAAGACTAAATCTTCAAGACTTTTTTCTTATAACCTTTTAAGGCGTAAAAATTAAAAACACAATACATTGTTTCTTTTTGGCCCACGTGTTTCAGATCATCAAACACATTTTATTTCTAAGATAACCTAAGTAAATACAAACATTTTGAAAGGATTTCATTTAATAAAAGAAGGGTTTCCCAGCACGAATGTCCTTTTAAGGTGAATTAAATCCAAACTTTGATTAGGCCGCTCCAAAATCTTAAATTAGTATTTATTTTCTAAGTCATTCAGAGGTGGAGTTGCTGGTGTGCTTCGGATCACTGTGCTGAATAACTTCTTCAGGGTTTTCTGATGAGGAGCAAAATTCATGGTTCTACCAGCTACAGCGAATCAGTCAGGTTCTGAAGCAGCAAAGCAGCCCTCGACCATCACACTACCACTTACCAGAACATGATGGTGCTGTTAGTTTTACTCCAGATGTAGAAGGACAAACATTCCAAATGAGGTCCATCTTTGTCTCTTCAGTCGCAGGAATAAAGGCCAGAAATTATGGATCATCAATATGTTTGTGGTGAATGTGGGATGGGCCTTTATTTTCCTTTGGGTCAGCAGTGGTTCTAGTTATTTTTACCCAGTCTCTCTCATTGATTACTTATGACCTCTGAACTTATCTGAGGCAGTGAGGCCTGCAGTGCTTTAGATGTTGTCCTGGGTTCTTCTGTGATCTAATGGATGAGTTTCTGATGTTTTCTTGGAGTCGTTTTGGTTGGTTGGCCTCTCCTGGGAAGGTTCTCCACTGTTTTATGTGTTCTCCATGTGTGGATGATGGTTCTCACTGTGGTTCTCTGGACTCCTGGAACCTTAAAAATGTCTCTGTAACCCTTTCCAGACTAATAGAAGTAGTTAGAGTTGGAATCATCTTGAATTTCTTTAGATCTGGGCTAGAAAATCTCAGTTTGATATTGTAAGAATGTAAACTATGGCTTTTTGTGAATTTAAACAAACAGATTTCATTATCCTTGTTTTTTTTTTTATCAAATAAAAGAAACAACAGTCTGACACTCATGGACCACCAGAAGTCACCTTGGGAGTCTGTCCCACCTTCCCTCCCTCTCCAAGCGACCCGAGGCCGGCTGCAGAGGGGACAGGCCTGCCAAATGCGGCACATGGCTTCAGGTTTGGGGACAACAGAAGTCCCTGCAGGGGCCCTTGAGCTCTTGGAGCCTGTAGCACCACCACACACAAACTCGCACTTTTCAGCACACAGTCCTCCCCCAGGGAGACGGGAACATCGGGGACGGAGCTACCTCTGAGCTCCACTCCCAGTTTTTCTTCCACCTCTTCTTCCCCTCGTCCTCTCCGCCGCAGGCTACGCCCCGCACATGTGATCTGACAGACAGCCTCATGCTGCATTACCCATACACCTCTCTGTCCATGTCTGCCTCGCTCAAAGCCATGTTCACTTATGTAGCATCAAAACTGGGACACGAGCTTGACGCCCACAGACACATGAAAGGATTGAAGTGGTGGCAAACGGGGGAAATATGGACTCTCTGTCCCTCTTTTTCACTCTGTCTCACTGATCATTCTGTTGTTCTAAAATAACACAAAACACCTTTTATTCCTCAGTTTGACTTGAATGCTTTAAATTAGATCAATATATTATATAGTTTCATGACCCTTGTCTAAATTAAGATGCTGAAATGGGTTTAACTGCATTTCTATGATATTCTATTATACCAAATAGACGTAAATAACATGTAGTGCAAACACGGTGGAGGCAGCCGCATGCTGTGGGCATGCTTTATTCAGCCGAGATATGGACTTTACTAATTAGATTACCTCTGCAGGATTCTGTTTCTGATTCTGTGATTTTAATGCAAGAAAATTTGAAAAAAGAAAATAATTGAATTAAATAATCAACCTTTATTTCACAAACTGGGAAACAGATGTTTAAATATGCTGAAAATGAGACAAATGCTCCATCTACTAATTTGATAAAGCAGCATTAGAATAAAAGCCTCCCTTTGCATACCTACTGGCTGTTGCAGTAGGGTCTTCTGGTTTCAAAGCTGAAGTAAATCCAAACATTTCTAATAAATATCCATGAAGACCGAGGATAAGGTTTGTTAGCGCCCACCCAGACCTGGTTATGAGTATGAAAAAGGTTTGTTGTACCTGTAAGTGGAGTGATAAGGAGCTTGTAGAACAATGGGATTTCTTGCATGTTTAGAAGATGAAAGTAGAGGTAAACTCATTGTCTTTACGAGCTTTAAGGAGTCTGTAAACGCTGTCCCGGGGGAACTTTAAAGTCACATTACTCGTTGCTTTTATGAGCCCTCCTTGGAGATGACACGGAGCGCTCCGAGATCCAATATTCTATGAGATGAGTTTGTAAAAGCCATGCTTATTTGCTCTTACAAGTATTAGTTTCTGTATTAGATTCCCTCCTCAATATGGGCTCGTTTTGAACTTTCATAGCCTGAAAAGTTGGAGGGAGAGCAGAGAAGAAGGGGGTTTCGCTCCCGCCTCAGATCCACTGAGTTCATTAGCTCGCTCATAATCTGCCGATGTGGCGATAAAAAACTGAACCAACAGGGAAGAGCCGAGCCTCTGCCTGACACGCCATTAAACGGTGATGCATGGCCGCTGCTGGGAGCGCTCCTCCAACTTTTTCCAGTTGAAAGGTCAGCGCAGAGACATGACAGCGCTAGGAAATGGTGCGCAGGATACTTTCTGACTGTGCTCACAGTTAATATCTGTCAGTTCGGGGAAGCTCAGGAGATCCGGAGTGCTTCTCCTGTCGCGGTGCAGCCATCTTAATTGGGATAACCTGTTTATCCGGAATAGTCCTGGAGCTCCGGTGAGCTCGCTATAAACATCCACGATCATTTTGCTCCTCTTTTATCTTCAAGTTGTTATCACAGTATATGAAGCCTTGGCTGCTATCCTCCATCATGACTACTTCTAATGGCTTTTAAAGTAGTTACCTGCGCAGTCCTGACATTTATTACCAGGGTTTTCCCGCACAGAGGTCTGCTGCTATCAGGAGGCGACATCATTATGAATTATTGTTTGTGGCTAAGCTAGAAAATTGTACTTTGTGGCTCCGTTTCCCCCGTGATAAATCAACCAGTCACTTCTCACATCTTGGACTCTGAAAGCTGCTGAGCGTAGGGCTTTTCTCTCCTCTTCCCGCTCTTTAAACATTTCTCCTCGCCTTCTAGGTGAAAAAGGTTCCTGCAGGTCAACGGTTTTTCAACATTTCTCAGCCCCGCTCCTGATTGTTGGCGCATTTCTGCTTCCAACTCAGAAAGTGGCAGGAAAATAACAAGAGAGAGAGTGTATTTGTCAGTTGCTATCAGATTCCTGTTAACATGCTTTCCAGACTGTCCATGAGCGTCAGGACAATGAAAGGTGAACAGCAGAACTTTATCCCCAGCTACATCTTCTCTGCTAAAATAATCCTCTGTGTGGCGAAGGCGAGATAAGGCCCGAACGTTCGCTCACAGCCTCAGAGAGACAGAGACGTTGAAAACACGGAGGATCATTGCTCACCAGAAGAACCGGATACTCTGGGCAGGACACTGATCTTCTGTCAGAGCCGGAGTCAGGAAGATGGTTGAAGAGCAATGGGTCGGAGACCTGACCTGGAAATATAGGAGAGCAACGAAAGAAAGGATCAGTCCTGTAAAAACAACAAAATTCTCACCAAAACACACTTTAATTTAATAAAATGTAACTCTGAGCACAATATCATAAATTTGTTTAAACTGCTTGAAAATAAATTCAATATGTAATATTTCAA
Source organism: Crenichthys baileyi (assembly GCA_036173005.1). Taxonomy (NCBI): domain Eukaryota; kingdom Metazoa; phylum Chordata; class Actinopteri; order Cyprinodontiformes; family Goodeidae; genus Crenichthys; species Crenichthys baileyi. The sequence continues at coordinate 828,109 of JAHHUM010001169.1, forward strand.
ACAAATAGTCAGATTTTCGGTATTTTGATTTGGTAGGTTTTGCACGTTTGCCTTATTTAAAAGAAGAAATCTAATTTGCAAATTCTTTTGGACTCGACTGAAAAAAACACGTTTATTCTAAGCAATAAGAACATGCTTTGGTTCAGTCATTGTTTGAAAACGCCTGCTGTATTTAGCCAAGTTTAGTACATTATACAAAAGCAGATTTGGAAGCACCAAACTCTGGAAAAGCTGCATCTGCTAAAAAGTACAAAAGTAAAACGAAAACTATTTCAACAAAAAAGTTGATTAAAGCGCAGTATTTACAGAAAACAAAGACATGGAAGAGGACAGATAAGACCTGAGGAAATAAGAAAAGGACGGTCAAGGGTTTAAAGTCAGAGCCAAGGTCAGGAAGCTGGTGAGGAGGAAGAGGAGGCACAACCTGGAAGGAGAAAGGAACAAGGAGGTCAATAGGGCAGATGATGTGGCATCTAAAAAAGACAAAACTACAACAGCAAAACAAAACCAGACAAAACAGGACAGTAAAACTATAATTATGATCTCAAGCTTAATATTCAAAAGCTAACAGGATTTATCTCTGAAGGAACCAGATCTTCTGTCTTGATAAGTTGGTCCAAACAACGCAGTCGGTGAAAGTTAAGATATTTAACTTTGTTCAATTCAGTTTAGCGATACCGATTCTCAACAACGGTCAACTAAAAACATTTTTCAAAGCATCTATTCTCAACTCATATCTAATTAATCAGAATCCAGTTCCAACCAGGTTTGATTTAAAACTGTCCTCAGCTGAATGAACCTCTACAGGTTTATCCGGTTGAAGTTGTACGTTACCTCAAGTTCTTTAAGTGTTTTAAAAGAAACATGTCATATTTCTTGGATTCCCTTTGAATGCTACTCCTTCCAGAAAACAATTTACCTCTTACTCTAAATTTTGGATTGTTCCAGATCAAAGCAGATCTTATGTTGAAGGGTGGTCTTCTTCCTCTTTGTATGTGTAATTAATTAGTTTTTTTGTAATGTAATTTCGGCACTGGGTTGGCAGCCTGAAATGTGGCATCGGTTTGTATGTTCTTATAGTTTTCAGTGTAAAAACTTGAAAAAATCTGTGAGGAGTATGAGAGGAAACGTCAAAGTGGAAAGATGACGAAGAGGATTGTTTAAGTTATTAATAGGTAATAAGGCGAGTGAGAGAGCTAGGAAGACCTTTTCATCTAAACTCAGTACAAAAAAGCTAATTAACGACAACAAAAACCTGAGTTCTCTCACCTACTTCAAAAAGACCGCCACAGGTTACTGCTAAGCGTTACCTTGATGTGCTCGCCTGCCAAGCCGGCGCCCACAGTGACGAGCATCACTTTTTCCTGCATTCTGATCACTACACCACGCTCCGGCTCGATTAGGATGATTAATATTAATGTCTTGGCAGTTTCTCACTGCAGATCAGAGCTCTCGGTTTACTAAGTCCCAGCATGGTGCCCCACCTTGCTGTAGGTGACTGTCGGATTTGATTATAGACAGATTAAGGGCTCTCTTTTCAACCACCGCTGGTCAACATACTCAGATAAGCTGCCTAAGCAGCGGACAATTATTCACTGTCAGACGGCATTGAGAGTCGAGACAGTGAGGTCTGACAGCACACTGCTTAACATAGCTGTATGGTTTTATATGCAAGATAGTGTCTGCAGGTGAACCACAATTCATTCAATGAATTTAAACACCTCTGTTTCTCCTATAACACATAAACCTATAAAAGAGTTTCAGTTTTATTGTAGTGGGATTTTCTGGAGTAGGCATATGCAGTCACTATCTGTTTTGTAGTTTTCTACTTCATAGACCCATAGCAGGACCCATTAAAAGAACCATTATCAACCAACTTAGACTTAAATCTTTTGTAGGTGCTTGAAGGAAAGTTATGGTAAAATACTTTTGACACTTTTACATAACACATTCTTTTTTAAGGTTGACCATTTTAACCATATAGTGCCAATGTTTGTGTAGTTCATTGCATGCATGTACTGAAGCAGCTAAATATATCCTGCCACCAATTAGTTGTGAATTACAGCTTCTCAGAAATAGATTGATTAACATTTTTTTTAAACTCTGATTACCTGTTAGCTTGATACTATGCAGTGGTCAGCTTGACTCACTTTTAACAGTTGTTTGGTTCTGTGTAGGTCCAAATTGGCTCTAAATACAGTAGCTGCTAGTTTGGCTTTTAAGACATGGTGTTATCTTGACTGTTATGGTGCGTTCACACCGAACGCGGATTCTGCGAATTTTACGCGTCATTTGTGTGCTGTTGCTCGCTTGACATTTCGCATGCAATCCGCGTGGCCAAATGTCAACAAACGGCAACGCTTCGCCGCGTCATCAAATAGGAGGAGCTTCTATCTGCTGCTTGCTGGTTTCAACTGAACATGGCGGACATGGATTTCACGGATAATCACGGTGTTTTACCTGTGGAGAGCCGAAAAACGGCGCCGACGTCCCTGGGTTCACCAGATTCTTCAGGGACGGGAACAGTTCGGAGAGTACCACCACCTACTCCAGGAGCTGCGTCTGGATGACGGTCGATTTCAGCGGTACTTCCATCTATCCAGGACCCATTTCGAAGATCTGCTGTCCTGCGTTGGGAGACGAATCGGCCTCCGGAACGCCTGTCCATCTGTCTTCGGTGAGTAAATAAATCTCAGCTAGTTAGTTGAATCATACAACTCAGGCTTGCCGCACATTGAAAACAGCTTCTTCTCCGCTGCGTTCCTTCACCCTACGTCACAGCCACATCCAGGCCCTGATTGGTTGACATGACACGAATTTAGAAAAAAGTTCTGATTTTTCAACTCTCTCTCCTTCGCGCTGCTCCGCTCCTGAATGCGCCTCTACATAGGGATAACATGTAAATCGGCTGCTCCTATCGCAGAATCTGCGTTCGGTGTGAACGCACCATTAGGATGTTTCTGAGTAGCTTTTAACTTGTCTCTGAGTAGCTGTTAGCTTGCCTCCTATTATCTGTTGGCTTGTCTCCCAGCAGATGTTAGCTTGTCCCTTATTAGCTGTTAGCTTGCTTCTGAGAAACAGTTCGCTTGCCTCTGTGCACTTGTCAGGATATTTCTGAGTAGTTGTTAGCTTGCCTTCTATTAGCTGTTAGTTTGTCTCTCAGCAACTGTTAGCTCGTTCGTTATTAGCTGTTAGCTTGTCCCCTATTCGCTGTTAGCTTGCCTCTGAGCAGCTGTTAGCTTGGCTTTGAGTACCTGTTCGGATGGTTTTGGGAAGCCGTTAGCTTGTCTCCTATTAGTTGTTAGCTTGTCTCCTAGTACCTGTTAGCATGTTTGAGCTTCTGTTAGCTTGCCTCCTCGTACTCATGTATTTCTTTGGCCATGGTAATTTTTCTGGTTGAGTAGATTTCCTGCATATTCCAGGTTATAAAAATATTTAAATTATCTGGTGGTTTGAACAAAGGTCAATATATGGGCACCCATTGAAGAATCACTTCAGTATACTATTAATAGACGTTAATATGCTAATATTGCTTAATTGTGTTCCCTTTTTGATTAGGGTAGTTGATGAAATAAAAAGGTCGCTGATAGGTTCTCGTGTTGAACAGTGGGCTCGGAAAGATTCACTGGTCTGTGTAAGTGATGCAAAGCAGGAGAGACCATTAAGGGGTTTTTGGAAACATATGGTCACACAAAGGAGTTTGTAATTGAAGTATGTGGCATCGCTCATTAATAACTGAGACTGTTGGAATCATCTGTCAGGAAGAAGAAACAAGGAAACTGAGCTGAATGAGATCAGTCTTAACCTTTGGCTAATTTTACCACCAATGGGAAAATTCTCCCATTAAGCTCCATAAGCAGTTTGTGATAGATACAAACATAGTGTGTGAAAAACATCTAGCATCATTAGGTTAATACTCATTTCTGAGTTGAATTAGCCCTGCTCCTCCTGAGCCCAACCAGTAATTCCTCAGACGCTGTCAGATTGTGTTGCTCTGGCCGACGTTAATCACGTTCTATCAAACCCAGGTTCCTCTGAGAGCCAATCAGGTATCAGATTGCTTTGGGAGTAAAGAAAACAAGAAGTGTCTGGGCACTATGCCCAACCTCATCTGTCTTCTCTGTGGTAAGGAAGGGGGGCTCTCTGACCCCTGACCCCCTCAGAGAGCTGCAGCATCCATCACAACATGTTAGGTAATGCAGTTAACTACCTACTTCCTCTATCAGGGTCTGAGTTGCTGCAGGGGCTTGTGGGGTCGTTTGTCTCCAGGTAGATGATCTTTCTGCTGTTCAGGAGATCAAGTTGTTAGGAAGTAATCTGCTGGAGTCACAGGTGAAAATGAACCTAATCCATCATTAGGTGCCGTAGTGCTGTTGTTTAAGGTGCTGAATGCTCTGAGTTTTTAAGGAACCATTAAAACAGGTGGTCTGCAGTTCAGTGGCTGATTTCTTCTTTAATCTCCAACCAGTCTTAATAACTCTGAATTTGCACCTTTGGACCGGGTTCCTACAGCTTTTCCATTTGAGACTTTAGACTTTTTTATTTCATTTTTTCGTTAATTTTTGTCATTTTCTGCAATAAACCTAAAATATTCAGTGGATGTTTGCATGAATTGTTCATACCATAACAGCCTGTATTTGTTGGTTCTTAGTACATCAAAAACCTGCTATTAAAAGTTTAAACTCAAGGCTTGAGTTTGTCAAACTGAAAGGTAAGTGACCTCATTCCGCATTTGTTTACATTTAATGTGAAAACATTTTGTTTTAGACATTTATTATTAGAGATCTATTTTTCCCTGTAAAAGATTGAATATGGAAGTATAGATGTTTTTACATAATGACGTATTTCTAAATTATTCCACGCCTAGAAACTGCAATGTCATATTTTTCCACACTTTGCAAGACTGTTGAAGAACCCTGATTGGAGAACATGATCAGCTCTGGTCAGGTGTTCAAACAGTTAAGGTTTTTATCAAATGTGTTTAATATGGTGGCTGAGGGACCTCGTTGAACTTCTATGATCAAGTTTTTGGTTTTAAGATATGGAACAGGCCTAAAATGCTACTATAGATCTGTTATAGTGTTTTTGCAATTCACACTCACAGTGCAAGACTTTCTACTGTTGTTTGGTTCCATTTCCAAGTTGAAAGCTCTTCCCAGGGTTCCTGCATGTTTTTCATGGAGAAAAATCCTGACTTTTCCAGGCTCAACTTTTCAGAGTTTTCTGTTCTTCGTGTTCTCTTTAAATACAAAAAAGTAAAGTTCACTAGGATTATATGTCCAATATTTCTACAGCTGAGGAATGAAAGGAGGATGAAAAGAACAAAAAATACAAGGAAGGAGGGAAGGAAGCACTGAGAAAGGAAAGAAAGAAATAAGGAAATGGGAGTAGGACACAAGGAAGGGAGTATACCAAGTAGAGAATGAGAAAGGACAATGAAGGAAGGAAATAACTCACTATGGCAACTTCTTTGACTTTAAAATGTGTTAAAAACCCAGGAACCAGAACCTGTGGTGAGAAATAGAACCTAACTTAGTGTTTTTTTCCCATTGATCTGTCGGTTGGGTGACCTTCTCTTCATTGAGGTGTAAATAATAACGGTTGTCTCTCTGTTCTGTGGGACGCTGCAGTACAGTTTGCACAGAGGGCTGCAGTTTCAGTGGCTTAGCATCTGGCGCTTGCGATAATCCTCCTTCTGTCCCACATCAGTTGGGCGTATTGATCAAGCACTCAGGCCTGTAGTATTACATTTACTCTGCACATTAACCCATTACAGTTATGGAGGCTCTTTGCCTAGAGAAGAATCATTTGAGTGGAGAGAAGTGAAACAATTTTCCCTACGATGTGTTTATTTCAATCATGCTATAACTATGGAGATGAAGGTCTACTTTTAATGCTGCTCAACCATGTTTGCTGAGGTTAACAGCAGGTTAAAAGCTTGCTGTCATGGCCAATCAGCTATTTACAGTTTTGAAAGCTTCTAATAAATATTTACAGATATTTAACTTTGCAGAAACAAAATAAAATCTGATACTGCCAGTAAGTCACCCATAAAAGTGGCAAAAAATTCTCTTTATTTAAATAAATATTCATGCCTTTGCATTTATTCTTGGATTATTGACTGACTAACTGACATTTCTTTTTAGCAAATATTTATACTTCTTCTTACTTGTATTAAGGTATGCTAGTATACATTGACCAAAATAGACTGTAATACTGGGTGATAATTATTAGTAAGGATTATATTAACTATATCCCTATTGGTGCTTTGTTATAGTTTGAGTTTTATTAATATTCTTGTTAGACATACAATTTTTAATTATCAGGAAAAAATTTAGGATAATAGTAAAATTCAGTTCCTAGAATTTTAACATAGGCATTATATTTTATATATTTATTAGTTATTTTTCTGTTTTTTATTATTTTTTGTATTAGTTATCATAGATAATTTATATAACATATACATATAATATTCTTTTTAGAGTCCTATAAATTGTTTTATTACCAATATTTCAGTTCTTAAAGTCTCTCCATAAAGTAAGCACTTCATTGTTTCACTTTTCTCCTTTGGTTGCCAATGACTCCACTATTCTTCCTGCCAAAGAGTGACTGCACTGTTTTGACCTTTTCAAATATTAAACACTATCATCTTTGCACAGATTTCTACAAATTGCCATTTTGATGCATGGTTATGTGCACTCAGGGACATCTCATGCTGAAATGTTGTGGAAACAGATTCAGTCAGGGGAGTCTTTTCCATGTGTCGTGTCAATAAACCGGCACCTAAGGCCCTTCAGGAATCTGGATGGAGCCTCTTGATCTGTGGTGCGAGGACCATTAGGTTCAGGTATATTGATGACGGTGCGCCGTCTCCCATAGTGCGAGGCACGATCCGTGCAGATAGGACGCTTGTTCGCTGTGTGTTTCCAATCACACAAGCTGCTAATGGCCTTGTGTTAGCCTGTCGCAGGAAACAGGGCGACACATGCGTCTCACGGCCAGCCTCCGTCCGTTGGGTGCAGTTCGGCGGCTCAGGCAGATGGGGTACGGGCAGAAGAGGTGTGTGCGCTGCCTCTGCCCATCCATGCATTCAACATGCCATCCAGAGACCCCCTTTTGAGAACTGCCCACACTTCATTAGGATGCCAGGATAATGGCCAACAAGCACGCGCCGTGACACCCCATTTCCTGTGCACCGAGCTTTCCAACCACGACAGATGTCGACAGAACCACCACCACCGCTACTTCCTGTCTGCTCGGGCGGGCAGTTGTCCCGTGTACACTGAGAAGTATATAGGTGCCAGAGCATATCTTTGAGTTTTGTTTTGTTCTGAATCTTTACACGACCCCTTCTTTTGCGAAATTCAAGTGATGTATCTGTGGACAAAACATAAACAGATGTTCCAGAGGCTTTTAGGTGTCCTCACTGGGGATAATCGTTGGACATGTGTGCTTCGAGCAAGTGAGGGTGGGTGGATGGGGGGCAGTGTTGTGTTAAAAGGTGTTATTATGGCTCTGCTGCGGCGGTAATAACGGTGGGGCTTGGACGGAGAGCGCCTGTCACATCAGGAGAAAGGGAGCAGGGTCCGTGGACCGAGGCTAATGGAGGCAAAACAACCCCCAGCTCCTGCCCCTGCTGTCCAAGAATCAGCTTTCAGAGAGAAAACACGGGCCACCTCTCAGCGCTCGCGCAACACGATACGTCAACATGAGAGGCAATTTAATCCCCCTCATTTGAATATCCAGCCTCACAAAAAAGGGAAAAGGAGAAGCAATCCCTCCTTCCCTCCCTCGCTGCCTCTCCGGCTCAGGGTTTTTGAACCTTGACCAGATTTCAGGACCACGGGGGGAGGAAATTGTTGCACATTTCCTGACAAATTTAGTTAAATGGACATTAAGTAGGCTTTAAGAAAAACAAATGGTCGCCTTTATCACAGGTGGACACTGATGGCTTAATGGGGGCCTGTGAGCTGATCGTATCACCGGCTAATGGCTTGACAGGATGCATTAAGGTTTTTGTGTAAAGAACCAGCAAGCAGAGGCCAAAATGCAGACCTGTCAAGTGCTGCATGGTTTTTTTCTTCTTTTTTCTGTGTGGAGGGAAGCAGATGTTTGTGTATACGGTGAACTGGCAGAGGGAGGCCGGCAGCAGATGCCTGTACCGGTGCCAAGGTTCAGGATTGTACAGACGGTGCACGTTCACAGAGAGAAAGCTCCCCTCCTTCTGCCATGGGTGCCCCCACTCCCCCCTTTCTGTTTAACCACCGCACAGTCCGACCCCTTTTTACTTATTCATCTATTTGTTGAATTATTTACTCATTCCATTGCTCGTTTGGCTGTTTAACGACCTGCTTTGAGGCATTGTAGAGATGGAGCGTTCACGTCAGGGACAGATGACCGTTTTCCTCATTTATTGTTGTAAAATGCAAACAATTGCTGTAACACGATGGTCCTTTACAGTGGGCACTAAAGAGGTGAGGGCTTCTATTACAAAATATATTTTCCTTTATTGCACAAGCTTTTCATTATGTACAGTAGGTTTTGATCTGGAGAAAGACTGTTTGGCGATGACCTGCTCTTTTCAACCCATTATCATTTTTCATTTCAAATCTTAAATATCCTTCTTTTACACAAAGTTCATCTTGCACACGTGTTTGCATTACAATATCGCTATAATGTTTTACTTTCAAATAGGCTGTAGAAAAGCACTGGCCAGTATTTAGGATACATAGTGAATCTAATAAATGTTATAATATAAATTAGAAATACGGATCTGCACAGCTGATTTCATGTACAAAATAGGGGGGAAATATAATGCACACAGAACACATCACTACTTTGTATTTACATACCTTGGAGGCATCAAAATAAAATTAGCTTTGTTGCTATTAGCTCTAGCTATCTAAAAATAGCAACTACTGCTGCTACATTAGTTGCTATCAGTAATGCAAGCTGCTACTGCTACAGTAGGTACTGCTGATGTAGCAAAAGTACCTAATGTAATAGGCACTGGTGCTACATTATTTGCTAATGGTAATGCCGATATATTGGCTAATGTAGCAGAGTTTGTTACTACTGCTACTCTAGGAGCTAATGGTAATTTTAATAAAACTTGAATGTCATTCAGTAATGCCACCATATTATCATTAGCTGGTATATTGGCATTAGCAACTGTATCATAATTATGTTACAGGGATAATGTGACCAGATTTCTGAAGTTAAATCCAGGGTATTTTGAGCTAAAGATAGAATACCCCATTAGATACTGACATAATCATGCAAAAATTTAGAGTTACATTGGATAATGTTGCATTGGCAAATGTAGTAGCAGTAAAACTTGATGCTAATGTTTTATATCACACTGGGTGTTGGTGGTAGCAACACCTACAATTGCAGCAAATTGTGATGACAAAAAAAGTTGTATCATAGTAGTTAGTACTGCTATATTAGCTAATGTAGCAGAACTGATGATGGAGAGCAACTAACAGTTGCTACCAAAGCAGCTAATGCTAATTTTGATGCAATTTTGTATGTCATTCAATAATGCCACATTTGCTTTAGCTGCAGCATTATGCTGTGTTCCATTTGTACTCAAAAGTCGGAATTTCCAACCTTCAAGTAGGACATTTCTATTGGAACAGAAAGTCAGAATTATGAGTCGAGGAAACTAGAACACTATCAAATCGGAGACTGCGTCACTCTGACTTATCAGTTCCGAGTTCCAAGGTAAATGGAATAGCAAAACAAAGTAATATAGCACTATTAGCTACTGATATAATTATTTTAAAGTTACATTAGCTAATTTTGTTACATTAGCAAATGTATTAGCAGTAAAAGCTGATGCTAATGTTTAAATCACATTGGTTGTTGGCGTTAGAGCTATTACTGATATATTAGCTAATATAGGAACATTAGTCTCTACAGCTTTATTAATTACTGTTTTTACATGAGCAGTTAAAGCTCATACAGGTATGGTGTTTAGTTGCTAATGCTGCTACATTACCTAAAGCTGCTGTATTAGCAGCCTTAGGTAATGTATTGTATTTATGGTTTGAATGGTTGTCTCACGTTTCCTGAGCATTTTTTATTGTTGCTGTAATTCTTGTTTTACCTTAATTTGTTCTTCCACAACCAGTTCAGTTAGACTTTTCTGCTGCAGCACCTGTGGGTTATGAGCTAATTGCCACTTCAGGTAGTTTGGTACCTTAGTTATTTTGGCCTCTGCAGGTTTTACTGACCCTTTGCCATGTTTGTCTCTGTGGACAGCTTAATAAAAGCCTGAGGTGAGACTGTAGTCACTCTGTTTAGGTGACATATAGAAAGCTTCCCTGCCAATTACTGATTTATAAATGAAAATATAGCATTGCAGTAGTCTTCTTTTATTTTTTGTTTTTGCTATTTACACTAAGATCACTTTCTGTTACTTGGCTATTATCCTTTTTTTGTTGAACCTTGTTCAGACTGCTATAGTCAAGAGAGCGGTCCAATCCGTACATTAACTGATAAGATAATTCATGGACTCTTACAAGGAGACTAATGACAAAAAAACTGCTAAGCCTACAAACTATTACTAAACAGGGAAGTTTTGTGACTGGGGAATTTACCTTTATATTATTATTAAACAAATTAAAATCTAACTCTTATCAATGTTAGACTGGTGGGTAGAGGTAAATTGAAATATTCACTAGCCTTAGACAAAAATGGGCCAACATAACAAAGACATTTATTGCAACCTGATCTTAAAAAGGTGATCAAGTCCCTCTCTCTGGAGTTTAGTCTTTACTTTGGGTCAGCAGTGGTTTTGGGCTTTAAACTCTCTCATGGAGGCCATTTTCGCCCAGTCTCTTTTTATATTGTTCAATTATGAACTATGGCCGTCACGGAGACAAGTAAATCCCACAGAGCTGTAGATGCTGATTTAGGTTCTTTTGTGAACTCCTGATTGAGTCATCTTTGTGCTCTTGGAGTAATTTTGGTAGGTTGGGGACTTTTGGGAAGGTTCACCACTGTTGGGAAGTGTGATTCCTGGTGTTGGACCCAATTGCGGACAGGAAGGCAGGAGAAATACAGTGATTTGAAGGATTTTCATTAAAGAGCAAAAACAGAATAGGTTAAAGAGTAACAATATGACATGAGGAGATCACGACATGCCAACGACCAAAAGAGAGCTTATATGGGTGATGAAACAGGTGCTGACCATGGAGTCAATGAGGTGGTGCAGGTCAGCAGAAAATACTCGATTGCATGGGGGCTAAGGGTGGAAGGCTAATTACCAATAACGGAGCAGAATAGAGATACAAGAAAACCCAGGGAAAATATCTAACAGAGATCTAACAGGAAAATAATCTTAATAGTACAAAGTACACAATGGAACTAAGAACCTGCATGGCCACAACTACTAACAAATAATTAGCATAAGGAAATCAACTGAATAAAACAAGGCCTAAAGGATGTAATAAACAGCAGGGAAAAGGTCCAAACACAAATCCAAAAGAAAACCCAAACATCTCAAGATCGTAACACTGAAATTTCTTCACAGGGCACGACATGTTGGGTTTTGAACTCTTTTAGCATACTTATCATTGTCAGACAGGTTCTGAACCAACTGAACCAAAACAAAATCAAAGCACCATATTTCAGAAGGTGACTGTTGTATATTCAAAGAGTATCTTTTCATCCTCTAATTCTTTTGTTCATCAAGTATTAATACACCAAAGTGTCGGCTATGATGGAAAACATCTCTTAAAGGCAGTGATGCATCCAACATTGATATTCCGAATCTTTGTTTCCCAAATCAATGGAGGATCACAGCCTTTCCTCTGATGCCTCCCTGTAGTTTTGACTTGAAGAGGAAACTTCCCCCCCTCTTCCTCCTCCCTCCCGGCCTTCACTTACTCCACTTCCCTTGCTTTGGAGAGAGACCTCTGCTTTTTTTTTGGTTCGAAGGTACAGCTTGTTTTACTAACATCAAAAAGTGCCCGTGGGAGACGGCAGTGATCAAATTCCCCTCTAATTAAAATGAACCTGGTTTGAGGATGTTGCGCTGTTTAGTATGGACAGAGCGAGGCTGATTGCACAAAGCGGCTCCTCCTTTTGTTGCCTCGGATAATGCGGGCCCCGTGGAGACTCCAACGTGGGTGGAATGAGCATACCTAGAGCGTTCTCTGAATCAGGGTGATGTCCTCATCATCGTAAGATCGGGGGGTGTCAGATGTGGCCCGGTGAAGTCTAAGCTTCACCTCGTCTGTAATTTAGGGGATGATTGACAGACCTGGAGGCAATGTTGCACGATGTTTAAGTCTTCTTACCAAAGTGTTTAGCAGCTTGTACTTTGCCCTTGCTCCCCATAAAACTTGCTGAAAGTTCAAGATCACTTTGGAATTTCTGCTCAGCATGAATCGAAAATCCAAGTGACATAAACAGCTCTATTATTTGAGGTGTTCCAGCGTGTATTTATCCAGGGCTCATGTCTAAGCTGAAAAAATGCATCATATCATGTAACAGAAGCATTTGAAACTCAGTTCTTTCTTGGTCAGAAGCATTGGCCATATGTATTCCTCAGGTTAACACATTTCACATCAATGTTTGCACCATTTCTCCCAGGCTTGCCATCAGGAATCAGGCATGTTAAAAATAAAACCCCGTCGTCTCCCTGGACATTGCCTTTTTTTCCTCTCAGGGTGTTAGGATTTAGGTTTGGACTCTGGTTACGGCGCCACAACGTTTGCCCAGAAGGTGAGATGAGGGATACAAATTCAATTTGGGTGTTTCTGCCGATCAATGACAGCAATCCAACCTGGATCTCAGGTTATGAATACCTGAGCAGAGGTCCGTTGTGACGCATACAGATGAAAGAACGTTGGTTTAGTGGTTAGTTGGGAAAGATTAGAGTCTTGCTTATCTTTATATTAATGTTTCAAAATGTAAAGGTGAAGTTATATCCACACCTCTGAACGAGACAATGAAAAACTACAACAGAGAAAAAGCAATGCCTTTAACCTGTAATTTAGTTAAATGATCTCTAAATTAGGGCTTAATCTTAACGCTTTGAATAATTATCTGGAAGTGTAAAAATATATTTTCAGGATTGTATTTTTCTAATTTACTAAATTAGAACAGACAAGTAGGGCAATATTCTGTATGTCTGCTTTTATGCATGATATAGTCTACATTATATAAGAGAGCATTTGACACATGGGGGTTTAATCTGATGGCAAATTCTTCTGATAAAATAGTCAGCAGACTTGTTTACTCAGACATTACGGAGCCCTGGAGGTGACAAACTTAAAAAACAAATGCATTATTGAAAATAAAATTAGACAATTAGACAATTTTTTTTAAAAGACGTCTTTGAAGAGAAATAGTGAAAATACAATAAAATGAAAAGTCTATCAAATGCAAAGATGTCCATGATATAAGACATAAAAAGATTCACTGTGAAGAAAAAGAATTTCAAGTAAAGAAAAAAGTCAGAAAAAGTAAATAAGTAGAACTATCCATGACAAGAACTCGACAAAGTTTTAAAAAGTTTGTGTATAGAAAATAAGTAAAAGAAAAACTAAACTGGTTGAAATAAAAAAAAGAAAAAGAATTAAATGAAAACATAAGTTAATGTCGAGAAATTTAGTCAATGTTGGGGTCAATCAGTCAGGTAAAAAGATACCTTTGAAAATCATTTGACAACAAAATATTGTTCTGCAAATAATAAAAAAGACAGACAGACTTTATTGATCCCTTGGGAAAATTCCCTCAGGGAAATAAAAAAAAAAATAGAAGAGCAAATGTCAAAAAAAGCATTGAATAACATCTCAACAAGCCCAAAACCCTTTAATGTAACCCTGGGATGCAGAAAAGGAGAAAACATGTTACATTTTATATAATTTAGTGTCAGGACTCTTTAAAAATACAACAAAGTGGTATATGAGCTTTGTTAAAACAAATGTTTGGCAAAAAGGTAACTGTAAAAACAGCTCCCAGTATCCTCTAAATAATAAAAAGTGAGTCAACAATGGGGGCTTGAGAAACCCAAAATGGATCTTTGTTTGCTACGATTAATTATATAGTGGTATAAAGCGTTTAAATTGGTCATGCAGTGACACAGAGATGTAATGGAAAATGTTGCCATCACCATAGCTATGGTAATCGGAGTCGATCTGAGTTAGGGGGACTCTCTAGACATCGAATATAAGTGGCCTGTTAAAGGCGCCTTGTGGGACCCCACATGTGTGGTTTGTTTGCTGAGATTGATAAAAGCTAAATGAGTTTTTCCAAGTCTGTCAAATAAGAACTGAACTAAATTAGCGCTTTAGCAGAAAGTTCCACATCCATTAGATCAATTAGGTTATGGCAACATTTAAAAAGATGGAAAATGTTTACTCTTTGGAAAAAACAAACTGAAGACACAACAAAGAGAAAACATTAAAACTGCAACCAAGCAAATGTCAAATTGTGGATTCATTTTATTTTCAGTGGTATTTCCCAGAAATCTGGGGTTTGTTTCATGAGACAACTAGTCGTGTCTTCTGATGTTTTTTGCTCTATTTTTTCTCCCTATTTTTTCTGCACCTCTAGGGCTACATGTTTACATACAAACTATTCTGTTCTGACATCAGATTTTATTTCCAGAAACTGGCAGCACAGAGGGCTCGGATCAGACTTTCTGTGCTTACTTTGATAACTTGGAGATTTTCCTCCAGGACGGACATCCAGAGAAATTGTGGAAGAGTTTGTGTTTGTGAGCATTTGTTAAATGTGCAGAACGTGATGAGCACAGTCAGTGGGAGTAAATTCCTGCAGACCTGAATCCAGAATCCGGGTTTTTATTTTTTTACAGCCTTCCCAGCCGGCTGTCAGACTCCGGAGCAGGTAGCTTGCACTCCATTAAACAAACACTGTGGCCCCTCACTTTTATTTGACATTTTATTTGGCTGTGACAAACGAGCAGCAGTTGGATTATAACATAATTTGTCTCCTCTTTATTACCGGCACAAAGGACACCATTCATTAATTATTCTGCCGGTGCCGCTCAACACTAACTGGAAAGGTCCCTCTTTGGACAGATGGCGAGGACAATGTTATTTATATCAATCAGTCCAAAATGTTCAGCGAGGATTACAATTCCTTGGCCCGCTTTGATTTATGTGTGTGCACCTAACCCCGTACCCAACCTTGCCGGCTCCTGCGGGGACGCTTTAATGGAATGGGAATTGAAAACAGACTCGTGAGGCAGCAATGTTTTTCAGCATGTTTATTTATACACTTTTCTGTTTTTCTTCCCCGCAAGATGTCACATTTAAAGTTGTATTGCTGGTGATGCAGCCATTTCATTTCTACCGTAATATAGATAAAAAATGTTGTGTATTTACAGGTGATAAAGACTTAATAAATAGTTTTTATTTAATGTGTACACCTGTCGCAAAATAATACTTTACATGCATTGCAGCCAGGGATGTTGACTTTTTAAGAATAACCATAACATTTTGTGTCCCTGCTCATACAACCCATTTTGCCAGGCAGTGTGTCTTTGCATTTTACAAGTTTTTAAACTATTGTTTACCACTGGCCATCTATTTATGTGTGTGTTTGAACCCACTAGGAATAAAGAAAACTAATACAAGAATTTCTTATGAAATTTTATTTTATTTGATGTATTTAAGTCATTCCCTCATGTGTGATAGCCTCAATATATTATGTATAGTATAGATTAGAGCACCAGCAGCAAGTAACTTACTTTTTCTTGCAGGACCCGCCCCTTTTTGAACAAAAATAAATTTTGTAGTGCTACTGGTAATTTTGCTTTCACAACCATTAATATATTGCATAGTTTAGAGCAAAATCATGTCCCTTACTTCTGCTCATAGAAAGGTAGAACCTCACTTTCTGCTCCATGTAAATGAGGGGCCCTCTACTATAGGGAGTTTTACATGATAGGTAGGTTGGTACCCCCCCATTTTGGACAAAAGCAAATGTGGTAACAGTATTGGTGACATAGTATTGGTGACTATTTTTCTTTGAACCCATAAACTAATTCAAAGTTCTGTTGAGTTTTTTTATGTGTAACTGTTTTTCTCTTTATGTATGACTTCCTTAATACACATAGTGTACTATAATGTCACTTCCGTCATTTGGAAAATGCCCCGCCCTTTTTTTGACAAAACCAAATTGTGTAACAGTACTAATGAAAAAGGGGGCAGCAATACCAACATCCACCCTAATTGAGACAGATGACTATTTTTCCAATTCGTTTAGAGAATAAATCCTTGTAATATATTTAGTCAAGTTAACTATTAACATGTTTCTTCTTTTCTCAGTTAAGTCACGATGGTGGTTGTTAGCATGCTACATGATAATGTGTGTAGTTAATGTAACTTTAACAATTAACAGAAAACTAAAGTAGCTAAATAAAGTGAATTATTAAAGGAAAACATGAAGAGTTTGTAAAACATCCCACCAGAAAATTTGTATATTCTAAACTGAGACATATCACTGTGAAAATAAAACTGTTTTTGAACTATTTACCTTAAAACACTGGCACCTGTTAATTGATTAATGGATTAGGTGATGTGATTCTGGTGGTTAGTAGGTTAAAAGCAGCACTTCAGTTTTTTATTGTCATTTTAGTTGCCAAACATTACATGTAGCATTTACTGACAGTCAAAATTAAGGGCTTGTTTACACCCAAAAAGAAGTAGATGAGAAGTCACCCAAGGGCTGATGCTGGGTTACATTTACCTCTGAACTCAGTTCTTGGAATGACATCACATCCAACTCAATTATTTTTCCAGCTGCAAGTCAAAAATCTGTGGGATTTCTTAATTGTTGTGCTCAGGGATGTGGCTAAATTATAACAGAAACACAGTATGTCTCTTTGTTTTACCCATTCAACATCTTTGCTGGCATAGATTTATCATTACTATTTGAGATTTTGAGAATTGCAGATAACTTGATTAATGAATAAAGGTAATTAAATAATTAAAGAGAATAAAAAATGAATATTTAAAAAGATGATAATAAAAAATAAATTAAATAAAAGTAATGATGGATAAGAAAATAAAAGGAAAGTTGGACTGTAAACTTAACCATTAATGTTTCGATAGCTCAGTCAAAGGCCACTCTAAACAAATACGTTTTTAGTCTTGATTTAAAGCAACTCAGGGTTTCAGCACTTTTACAGTTTTCTGGGAGTTTATTCCAGATTAGTGGAGCATTAGAACTAAAAGCTGCTAAATAGTTTTGTTTCCTTAATGATGTTTTTGGGTAAAGTCCAAGAACATTTTTCTTCAGTGTTTCCTAAATATGGAACCAGGTCAACCCACTGCAGCCATCCAATCAGATCTAAACTCAAGTTCAGTTTTTAAGGTAAATCTTTAAATATTCAGAGAAAAAACAGCTTTTCTCTGGTCATTTCTTTAAGAAGAGTCTAAATAGTTTCTGCGACAAACCCAGTTAAACCTTTTCTGGTTTCCAGTGCTTTCTAACTTTCTGTTTACACATTTAAATATTTTAAAACACTTCTGTGCTGCAGTAAAAATGCATGTAATACTGTTTGTTTTGCACTATGCCAAACACGTCTCTCTGTGATTTACCTGAGCTTTAACAGCCAGGATAATGAAGCTGAGATGCTTGTCGAGTACAAACGCAGACAGGCAGGTCTGCAGCAGACACCGCCTCCAAAAACTCATGGTTACCTTTCTTCTCTGCATGACTGCAAAGCGAAAATATACATTTAAAAATGAATGCCGTTTATGGAGTAATTAGTTTTATGCAAACTAGTGGAGATGAAAGCAAAAATCTTTATTAATTATGAATCGTGTTATAACTTATCAGGGGTGCTTATCATAGAGTTAACGCACCTCCCCGTTAATTAAAAATGTTCACACAGATTTAAAGCAGGGAGACAGTTTGCCGGCAGACTCATCAGGTAGCTGAGAGGCCCTTAAAGAAGCCTTCTTACTGGAAGCCAAACAACATTAAAGATGCAGACACTAACAGGTGTAAGAACATCACCAAACACTGGCAGGAGTACAGCTGTAGACAGAAGACATGAGCTCCAGGTAAAAACCACTGATGATTCTCAGAAATCCTCCTCGGGCCCCTGATGGCGCCTGGCTCAAGAATGCCCGGGTGCTATGGTGGTGCTCATAAAAACCCAATTCATCACAACGAGCGTAATTTGCTCCGAACGGAAGAGCGCCACAAAAGGGGGGTGAAGCTTGTCAGCAAGACAGGTGGCTGGAGATCTCGCTCTGATACTGAGCGATATGAATAATAGATTCTGCTAAATGTACGCCAGGACCGGGGCTGTAAACACAGCTGCCTCCTTTCCTGTCCAAAAGAACAGCTTGGCTGGATGAGAAGCCCTCGCGCTCTGCCTCCACCTGAGGACTGGAGGGGGGTTGGGGAGAAGGGGGCAATTAACTAATCAAATGAAAGGGCTAAATAGCAGAGAGGAGACAGACAAAGGCAGGGGGGAGAGGTGTGAGCCACAAGGTTCACTGTTCGAGCACAAAGGAGGTTGATTACTGACAAATTCATGTCGGCTTAAGCATTTAGTGTACAATTAATAAAGGTTTTCTGGTTTTAAAATGGAGGATGTTTAAGATCAGGTGGTATATGCTATTATTTAAGGGATATAAAAGCATTTATTTACATTACAACCAAAACGTTTGACTGATCTGTAAAGGTCTTAAATAATTATTAGATAACTTTAGGGAACCAACAGCATCATGAAGACAAAGATCATTAACCAGAGAAGCAGCCAAGAGGACCATGGTTACACTGGAGGAGCTGCAGAGATCCACAGCTCAAGAGGGACAATCTGTTGACAGGACGACTCTTAGTTGGGTACTCACAAATCTGGTGGTAAGACAAACACCATTTTCAAATGAAAGCCATAATAAATCCTGTTAATAGTTTGCCAGAAGGTCATGTAGGAGAAACAGCAAACATGGAAGGTGGTGCTCCAAGAAGATGAGATCCAAACCATTCTTTTGGCCTACAAGCGCACACTGCGTGTGTGAGAAAATGATCACTGCATGTCATCCTGGGCGCGCAATCCCCACTGTGAAATATGGTGGAGGGAACATCATGCTGTGGGAATGTTGTTCTTCACAGTTGATGGGAAGATGGATGGAGTGAAATCCAAGATAATCCTGGAAAAAAAACGGTTGACTGGGGTGCAGGTTCACCTTTCAGCAGGAATATGATCCTAAACATGCAACCAGAGATACAAAGGATGGTTACAGCAATGGTCCTCATACCTAATATAACAATAAACATCAGTTTCCTAAAAATCGTAACCCAGATTGGAAAAATCTAGGTTATCTCACCAACCCCAACATGGCTGCCTTGCATTCTATAGCAGCATCAAAACACAGTTTGCTTTTCCATCTGACAATCTGTATCTCGATAAAACTTTCACACAGCCAGTGTTGTCCAATCTCCTTTAGTTAACATGCTGCCTGTAGTGTTTGAAGTTACGAATGCAGAGAAAAATGTAATCAGACTGCCCTGCTAATGTCTGTTCGCCTGGTAACCTATGATGGCAATTAGCAACCCTTACTGGTTTTGGACCTTGGAACCTAAACGCTAAGTTGGGTTTGACGTCGCACATTGGATGGTTTTTTTAAGTTCAGTCCTAGCCTCGTCTGGCCAAAACACGCAGTTTACATTTGTGATGGAAGGACAGGCACATAGAGTGCATCTAATGGTGTTATAGAGACATGTTGACCCAAAGATCCCACTTGTAGCTGCATCTCCCAAACAGTGGTCTTTGGATGTGGTTATACCTCCAAGGTGCCTGTGGAAGAGAAACCTGTGTAAAAAGGAACTGAACCACCAGAAAAAGTCAACAAACTTAGCTGATTCACAGCAAAGTAAACAAACTACAGGTGTGAAAACAC
The DNA here is from genome assembly GCA_036173005.1 of Crenichthys baileyi. Classification (NCBI taxonomy): domain Eukaryota; kingdom Metazoa; phylum Chordata; class Actinopteri; order Cyprinodontiformes; family Goodeidae; genus Crenichthys; species Crenichthys baileyi. Next base: position 848,010 of record JAHHUM010001169.1, read on the forward strand.
CCTTAAACTCATATGAACAAATCCCATTGTTCCAATTAAAGTCGTAGTGGCGTGTTGCAAAGTCCATGAATTCATGTTTGTGATTGTAGGACAACAAAGTTATTTTCCTTGCCTGCCATCCAAACAACCAGTTGGCTTTTAGACAGAATCTAATGGTTGTTAAGGAGACCTGGTGACCTCGAGATGTCACTCTTTGCTGCAATTCTCCAGCAGTGAACTTTTGAGATGATTTTACCTTTCTTAGCATCCTGCTCAGGGTTTGTGGTGGCAAGATTAACCTGTATCCTCATCCAGACTTGGTTTTAACAGCTCTAGTTATTTTAGACGTTCTCATCATCATTTTAGATGAGAAGCTTTCTTCTTGGTGTCATGTCCTTACTTCAGATCAACATGCTTAAATGGAATGTTCTCTTGTCTTTCCTGTTTTGAAGAGTAGCTAAGAGAAACAGGACTCTGTTTGAGGTTTACCTTTTGTTTAGGAATAATTGCAACACATAGTAATGATTTAGGATCTTCCTCTCCTAAACATCATAGTGTTAAACACTCAGAGGCTATAAATGGCATTTTGTCCTGGCAGGGACTCTGCAAGCTGCAGTTCAGCGGGGTGAAGTCACACATTTGATGGTACATCGTAGCGCTTCACTCACGAACATGTTTACTCGTGAATTATCACGTGCTTCTCGCCGTTGACTCACGGCGAACCACATTCTGTCGCTGATGTAATCTTTCCGGCATCTACGTCTGCTCCTCTGCACGTCTGACGACTCCCCTGATGAAATTTAGCAGGATTTTGCCCAGCCGAAGGTAATTAATTCTTCAATTAAAATGTTGTTAAACATTTTTAATGAGAAATATGCACCAGGGAAATGGGATACAAAAGTATGTTTAACCAGAGATAGACTGACAACACAAATGTTTTAAAGTTGGTTTCTACAGATCTGTTCGCTGACCCACTTCTTTTTCTCCCCAAGTGTTGCACTGCACAGAAATATAAATAAAAAATCAAATGTGAATCGTCTCCTGGCACAGAGGATGTGTCCTTCATCTCAGGTGACTGCAGCTTCATTTGGCTGCTTGGGTTTTCCTTTTAATTAGGCCACGAGGCAGCAGCACACAACAACCTGAGCAGCACATCTGCTGCAAGATCTGACATCGCTGCTTAACCTGATTTCACTCCAGTGTGAACAAAGATGAGGACAGATTGATGGATCGGAGCATGTTTCATTAATCACCGGCAAATGACACAAATAAAAACGGCGTCTTTCCACGCAGTCTGGGAGGCAGTGAGATTCCTTTCTTACACGTTTACCTAAGGCAGCAAAACACTGCGACCACTACAGATCCATCACTGTCTAGCTTATGGTGTCTTTGTTTAAAGTTTTGCTAGATTTATGCTCATTGGAAACATCAGAGAGGCGAAAAGTAAGAAAAGCAAGTATCTGTTAATTTTTCAAGTAGACATTATGATGCTCTGTGGGATGCATGATCAATTAGTGAAAGAAATAAACAATATCTAACTAAAAAATTAGAAACTATGCAGATTTTTACTTTAAGATCCTAGTTTTGACACAGATGCCATGTTTATCAGTGAACTGGTTTGCTTTGCCTAACACAAACTGCTATAAATTAAATTGAAAAAATTATTAGGTCAGCACTCTGCTTGCTGTACATTACAGTTAAGCTAAACTAAGCTAGGTGACGTATGCTAAGCAAAGATATGCTAAGCCAAGGTAGGCCAAGTTAAGGTAAGCTAACATATGCTAAACTGTGATCAAGTGGGTTGAAGTAAACCCAGCTAAAGTAAATAAAATGAAAAAGTTAAGGTATGATAAAGAAAACTGAACAATGCTAAGGTATGCTAAGGTACAGACAGGAGCCATCTCTAGGCCCTCTCTGAGGGGCTGGTAAATTTAAAAAAAAGTATTTTAGAGGGTACTTATAGTAGTCAAAAAGAAAATCGTATTTACATCTGAACTGTATTTATTAATTTTCTGAAGAAATAAATCAACCATTCTGTAAATGTTGGAATTTCCAGTTTTTACTTGAAAGCAGCAACATTTCCTCCTATCAGAATTTATTGTGTTCTGTTGTCAGGCAGACAAGGGCCTCCTTGTAGTAGTAAGTCTATGGGAGCACCTGTCATGATACACTCCTCCAAGTGGGTGGGCTTCATTAAGCATAAGGTTCATGACCTTTGTAGGGCCAACCAATCAGAGCTCAGTCTGAATGGTTAGCAAAGTTAACGGAGATGCTGCTAGCTGCTCTGTTTGGAGACATTAGCTAAAATATGGAAGATTCTTAGTTGACAACTTCTCGTATTATTCCTAGTAGGTTTTAAAGGAAAGTTGGATTATATGGCTAGGAGACTCAGCATAGATGATAATTTGGGGCAGAAAGACTGGCTTTTGAGAGTCTTTTCAGCTTAAATTAAGCTAACATACCATATCAAAATTAAGGTATTATGTGCTTTACTGGTTTATTGTAAATGTCTGAACATTTACTGGGTTAGTAAATAAACATTCTACTTAAAATAGTTAGGCACCATAGTGAGCTGACATCCAAAGAAAGTTTTTAAAAGACCTTCAGAAAGCCTGAACTATTGGTCAAGACTATTTTAAAAGTTTCGTAGGAGGTCAGGCTGAAAACATGGCTTTTATTAGTCATGGTTCCAAGTTGTGTCTTGGAAGCTGTTAGAATATATTTAACCTCACATGAAACGATGTGAGCCATTAGATGCTGTGATCAGAGGCGTTCAGGCCACAGTGAAGGTGCCGGACAGCGCTAATCATCTGCTTGGCCACGCCTTTCCTGTCTAAAACAACCATTTAGAGTTACAAATGAGCATCAAATGTCCCATTTAAACTTATGTAAGGTGGGTATGGGGAATGTTTGTGTGAGAAAATTCCTCTGCTGAGGTTTGAGTGTCGCAACAGGAGTTTCTTAAGAAGAAGGGGCTTTCAAACCTTCGCATAACTGCTGAAACATAGCCGCAGGCCACAGGATGAGGACAAAGTCTTCTTTTGGATAAACATCTGTTGACTTTGCATACCAAGACCTTTTCTTGGTACAAATAAATCATGTTTAATGCTTTGCATGCTCATAGGTCACAAAGACAATCTGCTGTCTTGTTAGTTTGTACATTTGTGGTTCTCTCACCGACTTGTGTTGGTGAATTCAGAGAATTGGTTTCAGAATGATTAAGTTGATGTCATCATATGGCCTGTTCTGCTGAATCAGATGGGGAATGATGCATCTTCCTCATGCTACTGGAATAAATCCTCTTAAATGCCATCTGAAATAGTTGCCCATTAGCCCTCCACTGATTTTTATTGGTTCTCAGTGAGTGAAAACAAACACATCTGTATCTGGAGCAGGAAGGAGCGTCCTGACGAGCTGTAGTGTTAGCTAAAGCTAGTTCTGGGAGCCTCACTTCATTACAGCTCGGCCCTCTTTAGGTTTCTGGCATTGTTCTCTCAATTAGTGACTTGTAAATGTGTTGCTTGCTTAATCACCCAAAAACCGACCCCTAGGATTTCCCCCTAATGCGGCCCCATTAACGAAAGGCCATCAAAACAAAAGATCCTCCTCCTAATGGCAATAATCTCTCACTTCTACGGAACGCAGAAGCTAAACGTGTCTCAAATGAGCGTTGATGGATGACTGTACGCCTCTGTGTCAGAGATACTTTTATCACTGGTGATAAATGCACTAAATCTTGACTGGGGGGGTGTCACAGTCAGAGCCGGTCCATCCCGAGTGGGCCTGGAAGTGTCTGAAAGTCAGATGGCCTCTTACGCCGCTGAGGGGAGAAAACGGAGGGAGGAATGAGGACTTATCCAAACAAGCTCATTATCACAATTAGCGCTCGTTTCCCGCCGATTGACCCCCGGAGCGGTCCTAAAGTTAAAGTTTGACTACACACTGCGGTGACTTGGATGACGACTCGCAGGGCCTTAGAGGGGTGATGAGCAGCTGTTTCTGAGCACCACGGATATGCGATCATGAAGCGGGTGCTGCTTTATGAAAACCCCTCATTCAGTCATGTGATGTTTGGAAATGTGTGAGATTTGCTCACATCAGACAGTTGGGATTACATATCCCGACTGTCCCAAAGAGACGTCTTCAAGGGAGATTTTCAGATTTTCTTCAACATCTCCACTTTCAACCGCATTTTATGTATTCTGCCATCTAAAATGTGTAACTTCTTAGCCATATAAAATACTCTACACTCATTGGCGCTCCTGGTAAACATGCATAAAAGGCTTCAAAAATGTATACTTTATGCAGTAGTGTTAACACTTGGTACAAACCCTTTTCATCAATGGAAATATCTTTGACGATTTTGATAAGTTGCTCTTTGCACTACCCTGGGCATCTCTTACATCCCACTGGTTTTCTATTGGACGTATGTCAGAGTACTGGGACGTTCATGAAAAATTGCTGATTTTGTGTCTGGTAAACCATTACTGTTCTGATTTGGTCATGTGTCAGATTATTATCCTTCTGAAAGAACAAGTGAGGACTCACCATTCACTCTAACAAGGTTCCCTGACCCACAGCATCATAGATCCTTCACCGAACCTAATAATGGTTCTTGTAAAAAAATTGCTTCCTATCCATTTACTTAACCCACTGCATATACGTTTTTTCTTTGCAGTATTTTCATGTATTATGAAGATAAATAGTCATGCAAAAGCTCAAATCTGACATAATTTTAACTGTTCATTATGCTCTTTCCACTTATTGTTTCCGTTTCGCCTGGTAATTCTTGAGAAACAAGGCAGATTAGGACCTCTGATCAAACCAAGATCACTATTTTACCTTCTTTTTCTTTTTTTTCTTTGTTTCTCTTTCTTGTTTAACCAACACACCTCTAACATAACCACATTCCCTTACAGTAGACCACAACTTACTTTAAGCTGTTTTAAATCAGACCCCTGTCAGGAACAAATTGATGAATATTTAGTTTAGCGCTGAAACTAACGATTATTTTGCTAATCGATTAATCTGTCAACTATTTTTTTGATTAATCAATTAGAGTCTGTATAGTCCAGTTAATGATTATTCAGTTACTAAATTAGTTGATTATTTTAATAATCGATTAATTTTTTCAGCCCTAAGTTAGTACACAACATCCCGTCACAGATGGAGATTAAATCTGCAAAGGTCCAAAATGGTCCAAATATTGTCCAAAATTACCAGCCGCTTTGGCAAACTTCACACATTTACATTTACACACATTTACATTTGTGATTGTAGGTGAGAAAAGGCTTTTTTCTGGAGTTTGTTCCAAACATCTGGTTCACAGGGAGAGGGTCTGTAATGGTTGTTGAGGAGAATTAGTGATGCCAAGAGACAACTCTTACCTATAGTTCTATAGCTTTGGAGATGTTTGTACCACCGTGGGGATTTGGAAGAGAAACAGGCCCACAGCATCACAGATCCTCCACTTATTTAACAGTGGGAAGGAGGTGCTTTTTCTCATATTCACCATGTGTCTTAATTCAACTCATCTGGAGGGTTTGTAATGAAGTGTTTTCATACTTTAAGTAAAGACCAAAGAGCAGGGTTCTAGTTAAAGCCTCAGTTGAGCTTAGCAGCGCTAACATTTGTGATGATAGGACAGGAAGGATTTCTTTCCTGGCACGACTCCAACAGTACTGGATTGGATGTAGATCAGGGTCTGATGGCTGTTAGGTAGACTTGTTGATCCCAAGATGCAACGCTTTGCTGCAGTGAGCAGTGAGCTTTGAACATTTATTTACCTCCCTTACCATCGTGCTAACAATGCATGGTAGGGCAAACCTCGGTCCAGGCTGTGATTTCTCTTACTGTGGGTATGTGGACATTAGTTGTACCCTTTTTCTGCACACGTCTGCCTTAAATTGAATGTTCTCTTGTCTTTCCCATGTTGAAGAATGCTTAAAAAAATTAAGCTGCTGTGTCATATAAACTCACTCAATTCAAAGGTGCTGCTGGTCCATTTTCTTTATTCGATAAATGGTTTTTCAGTGTGGAATTATATCTTTTTAGAGGGATAAATTCAGCGTCTGCATCTTGGATCTATTATCATGCTGCTGCTTCTTCTTGAATGTGCGCTACCTCAAAGGGAGTACAATCTAAAATGTAAATGTTTCTAAATAAAGCCTCTGCCTTCCCTGCGTGCTGAACGCCTTTAAGGTACAGCACACAAAGACACAAGGCCTCTAACGACGTATTATTCTTAATTATATATGGAAACCTTTATATTCCCCAGATGGCCTGGTATATTTAAGGAAAGCAGAGTCCTTCCAACATGTCTCCTCTCAGGGATCCAATACTTAACAGATCTGCTCTTAAGGGAGCCTCCTCTGGTTATGCAGGCTGCAAGTAGCCAATCAGGACTGCAGATCTGCTGTGCCAACACGGTGCCGACAGTCAGGCTCATTACATGTGTTTGAAGAACAACTTCATGCAGAGCGGTTTCTGTTGATGTTTAAGGAAGGAATTTAAGGTGTTCTGTAGTTAATGTGCATCTACTGTTCGTCCTCCCAGACTTTGGGAATTCCTCCAGGATGAGTTGAGGGAGAGGCACTGTCATCCCAAGATGGTTGATCCATAAACATGGAAACGGGGGATAAAATGAGACTGAAGTGCAAAAGCAAGGTCTTGACTCCGTTACGCAGGGAATTCTGCACCCATCAGCCCAATGAGGGTGGAGCATGGACCATACTTTAAAGACATGATGTTCCACAAACTGCACTTCATTTCCTGAGGTTTAGACCAACACAATGTGTTTTTTGATAGTAGAAAACAGCGTTGCAACTGCTTAGGCATTTACAACTGCTTTCTAATCAGATTTAACATCATTTATTTGCATCTTTATTGACATTATTAACCTCAAAAGTTGTGAAACAAACTGAAGTTTAAATCTCATTATTAAAATAGATTCAAAGCTGAAGCAGATCAGTTAGAGGCTTGAGGAAAAGGTTTCCATCCTGTTTCAGTCTTGGAGAGAAACGGTCTTCTGTCTCCTGCTTTAAAATCCAATGAAAACTTCGCAGCCATCCCGACTCCGGAGGAAAGGTATGAAGATGCTTTCCTTCCAGCAGGAAGTGCCTCCACACCTCGCTCTGTAATTAAGGGCGTCGCAGAGCGGGACTCTCAGCTGTCAGGTAATAAAGCACATTGGTTAATTGCAAATGAATGCACACAGCCCCGTCTCTATTAGGCATAAATAATTTGGCCACTTGGGTACGTGCCTCCCAAATTACTTATTCTTTTTGTGTCTCAAATTACCTATTCTTTCTGATGTTGCCTTTAGTTGATTAGCGCGCCACTCGCCATTGGCTTTTCACGGGTTTTACAGCCTGTTTTTTCTGGAACTGACTGGGCAGCGGTTCTGTTTAGCTGTTTTTTGTACACAGAAGATTATTTATGCGCTTTTTTCCAACTTTTTGGACCTTTTTCCCCAACACCTTGTGTCGTTTTTGCTCGGGGATGTTGGATGAATATTAAGTAAAAGGGGCAGTGGGTTTATTGCTTTGTTTTCGTCCTGCACCCACATATAGCCGCTGCATGGAAAATGCACCTTTTTTGCATTCATGAAAGATTTATTTCTCTTGCGTTTTACTGATTTTACATAAACATTTTCAGGACAGAGAGTTATCCTTACGTTCCGTTCCATTCCTTGCTCCTTATGATCCGAATATTTCTTATTTGCACCTGATTGCTCATTCCTCATACAAACAAGTGAAAACACACTCATTTATTGATATATTTGACCCTTTTTTACTTAATGCCTAACATCTTTCATTTTGGAAACTGTGTCATTTTCCTGCAGGCTGTTTTTGGTCTGATCTCCTGCACTGTTATGAGTTTTGCCATCTTTAGATTTTTCTTTTTTTTTTTTCTGCTTACCACTTGAGTTCACAATGTGCAAATAGCTTATAATAACCTGCAGGCATGGCAGGAAAGCCTGGAACATGCTCGTCCAGGCTGGGTCTGGACGATGTGCACGGTTGTCATTCAGAGCAAACTTCAGATGTAAAGATGTCCTGATGAACGAGAGGATGTCGACGCTGCTCTTATTTAGATGCAAAGTTTAGTTTCTGAAATACCAACATCAGTCTAACGTTGCGTTCCACTGCAGTAAAACGATGTGCCGATATGTTTGCCACCCAACCAATTAAATGCACGAGATTATCCGATATTCTGGGGTGGGATAAAAGCACATAACCTAGTCTCCCTTCTTGTATTTACTTTTACATTTTAAGCAATTACTTTTACGCTTAATAATAACTGAACATCTATCGTCAAATAGTTGTGTAACTCTCAGCCAATCATGTGATCCTCTATTAATCGTTAGTCTTTAGGTGGTAAACTGCTACTCAAAATGATTTAATCGGATGTTCTTTATTAGTTAATGGTTAATTATATGTTTGAGTACAGTTAGTTATATGCAATTTCCACATATATAGTCACCCTTATTTTATTGTTTTAAGTGAACGGCCATTAGTTATTGTAATTTGAGGAATCATTTGCAAACTCGCTACATTTCTGATGTTTCGTCCCTGAATAACTGCTAAGATAATAACGACATTAAGTTGATTATGACCGAAGTACAGAAGAAATTCAGGCTTAATGAGTACGTGGCACAGTGTCATGGCAGCAATCCTGAGCTAACTTGTAAAACAGATAAAAAAGAGGTTTTCTTCCTAAAATAACCTTTTTTATCTTGACTAAACATGAGACGGCTTAGTCTAGATGATGAGGTTAAAGTTCAAGATTGGTTGTGACCCGATAATTCTTGGAGTTCTTGTAATGACATAATGCAAAATACCCGAGAGTCTCCTCCTACCTACTTCATTATAAGTTAAACAGATTTATTAAAAACTGATCCGATCATGAATCTTTTAGTTTAGTTTATCAGTGACTTTTAGGTAAATGTTAACCCATCATTATATAATCTTTTAATAATAATCAATGATTAAGAAAGGGACCTTTTAGCTAGTTATTAATTAATTATAAGGTGGGCATTGGGTTAGCCCATGCTATTAAATTAGATTTAAACATAATCATATAATTGTTTATTTAAATTAATTACTTATTAGCTGTCATGCAGTTAGCAGATTATCCCTCTTATTGTCACTTTTAAGAAATTAGCCAATCATGCTTCTTATTCTTCTTAACTGACCATCAACAACCCCTTAAGTAATTAAATACTCATGAAGTAGATAATACCTAATCAATTATCTTGCGATATTCAATCATTAATATATGATAAAGTAAATAATGCAGTAACTATTTAGTGAGCTGCTAAATAAGATTTCAGATTAATTTTATCGTTAGCTAAAAGTTAAATATCCATTAGTTCACTTTGGGTTGAATAGATAATTGTTAATTAACTAGTTAGGTATCATTTATTCTCTATTTGTTACCATGTAAGTAAGCAGATCCGGTGACCTTTATGGATCATTTAAAGTTTTGTCTAATTTAGATCTAGGAAGCAGCAACCAACTTCTTCTAATGCCTGAAATGTTGCAACAGGACATTTGATAGAATATATAACCACTTTAAGAATCTTAATTTAAGTAACTCTTTTTGCTGGCTGCCACAACAATAACACTTAATTAACCCCATTGAGTGTTTGTTTAAGATTAAATTATGCAATTAGTTAAAGATGTTTTGCCAGACTTATTTTTGGGATTGTCCTCTATAAAGATGTGCAGTTATCGTATCATTTATCACTGTTGTGAAAAATATATAAATATCAATCAATTAAATTCAAGTTTAGTTTAGTGATAAAAATCACCCTTCTTTATGTAACTGGCGTCCTGAAGAGGCCTATTGTAACCTCAAAGACGTTGTAGATACTTTATCGTCGACTCAAATCCCACAAGAATAAAATTTAAATAAAATGTAACTCTATATCCCCTATTCCTAGTTCTTTATATCTGATGTCTTAGGATCTTTTAGGTAAAATTCAAACTTTTGTTGGTCGTCATCATCAGTAGAACCTAGTAGTTTGGTTGACTGGTTGATCATCATTGGTACCATCATTACAAATCATTGGTTGGGGCTCCTTTTGCATGAATTACTGCATCAATGCGGCGTGGCATGGAGGCGATCGCCCTGTGGTTCTGCTGAGGTGTTCTGGAAGCCCAGGTTACTTTGATAGCTGCCTTAAGGTCATCTGCATTGTTGGGTCTAGTGCCTCTCATCTTCATCTGACTCCATAGATTGCCTAAGGGGTTCAAGTCAGGGCGGTTTGCTGGCCAATCAAGCACAGTACCACCATGGTCATTGGACCAGGTTTTGGTACCTTTGTCAGTGTGGGCCAGTACCAAGTGCTACTGGAAAATGAAATCAGCATCTCCATAAAGCTTAAACCAGCAGATGACATGGCACTCCAAATCATCACTGGCTGTGGAAACTTCACACTGGACCTTCAAGCAACGTGGATTCTGCGCCTCTCCTCTCTGCCTCTAGACTCTCAGACCTTGATATGCAAATGAAATGCAGAATTTACTTTCATCTGAAAAGACGACTCTGGACCACTGAGCAGCAGTCCAGTTCTGTTTCTCCTCAGTCCAGGTAAGATGCTCGTAGCCCCTGGAGGAATCATCTGTGTTTAGTGGCTCTTGATGCACTAACCCCAGCTTCAGTCCACTCTCTTGAATGGAATTTGTTGACAATCCTTTCAAGCCTGCGGTTACCCCTGTTGGTGGTGCACTTTTTCCTACCACACTTTTTCCTTCCACTCAACTTTCTATGAATATCGTTTGATGCAGCACTCTGAGCAACCAGGTTCTTTAGCAATGACCTTTTGTGGCTTCCCCTCCTTGCGGAGGGTGTCACTGACTGTCTTCTCGACATCTGTCCTGTCAGTCATGATTGTGTCTCCTACTGACCCAGACTGAGACCATTTAGAGGCTCAGATCTCTTTTGCATGTATTTACAGTTAATTAGCTGATTAGAATGGGACACCACAAGTTTCCAATATTTAACTTTTTCACAATTCAGATTTTCTTAGACATTACATTTTGAGTTTTCATTTTCTGGAAGCCCTAATCATCAAAATGACAAGAAATAAAAGCTCTAAATATTTCACTCTGTGCTGATTCTATATCATGAATTTCACTTTCGGAAATAGGTGAAAAAAATATTGAACCTTTTCAAGATATAGATTGTAGATTGTAAACCATGTCACACTCAATTTAAACTCAAGTCTACAGAGTTGCATGTGGCTTTGGGCCTTTAACTGGACAAGTGGTTGGTTGTGATCTCCCCAGTAAGGTGATTGCTTCTGAACCAAGGAGTTTCAGCTCACCTGCTTCAGCTAATTTTTTTGTATAATTTATAAATGTAATGCCACGAATTATAAATCATAATTCTGTGGAGATGTGATTTTAATTTTCTCCTAAAAAATGCTGCGAGACTTTCACCAGTCAAACCCCCTGGAGGTGTGATGGCAACCAGACAGCAGCCACCCCCCACCCCCGCACTCCTTACCCAGGTTGCAACGGTCCTAATTAAAATGTCCTTCCTCATTATCATCATTTGCCCCGTGCATTTTGGAAAACAACTGCAATGCTGAGCTCTGGCAGCGGCCAAATATAGACATGTGACACTGGTAAATACACCCCCCCCATGCCGTCCCGTCAGATGGTCCCGCTCTGACATGAGAGCAAGGAAAGTGGGGCAGCAGCCGAGCGTCCCCAGTGGACGCTGGACACCGACACACTAAAATAGAGACACACACTCACATAAGACCGCAGATGGCCAGTGGCCCTTTCCAGGGTTCATCAGGACAAAAACACACACGAGGCAAACAAACTTTCAGCCGTTAATGGTATGATTTATTCATTAACAAGTGTGCTGTCAAGAAAGATTCCCATCTGTAGATTCTGGGACAATTTGTGGAAATTCTCACTAGACATCAGTTGGTGATGTCAGTCACATACAGGAGATAAAATGCAGGATCTGTTGGATAAAATGTGCAAAAGTACAGCTTTTCCATAAATTATAATGTAAAGATGTATGTCGTGGTGGATCCATTTGTTTCTTAGTAAACATGACTATCATTTCTGAGTGTTAAAAAACAGACTCACTTGTGACACATATTTCATAAAAATCTTAACTACTTTTAAAGGTCAGAGTGTTGTCTGAGTATTAATGAGCCGCATTCTGTCCTCCAACCAGCAGGGGGCAACTCCTGTAGAAGGAAAACAAATGGCTGCTGGTAATTTCAACCTTTCAGTCCTTTTGTGCGTTGAGTTTTGGTTGTTTTGCATCCACAAACCATCATTGAACTCCCTCCTCCTTCCGTTTCATACCTGTAAACAAATCACTTCATATCCAGGTTCTTAAGTCATTCTGTATGTGTTTATGTTTCTTTGCTGTTGAGTATTTTCATGAAGTATACAAATAAATTTGACCCTAGTAGTTTATTGAATTCTGAAAAATTATGTTATCATTGCACTATTTCCATTTATTTTTGCTCTGAATCCCATTCTGCCATGTGCCTCTGGTGAAAAATTCACTGTTGACCAAACCAAAGCAACACTTAGCCACCTTCTGGTGGTAATTATGGTTAGCTGGGATCCTATGAGCTAATTTCTCGCTGTAGAGCCTCAGCAGAAGTTAGAAAAGTACTTTATATAACTTTTTGTTGAAGCAGAAGCATATACAATGTCCCGTTGCAGACAACACCATTTCATACCCAACTTTTTTGACAAAAAGGCGAAGATATGAAGGGTTCAGCACTTACCACTGGACAGTTCATACTGCCAATGCATCCATTCGCACTTCCAAGGAGATGTTTCATGCTCTTAGAGTTTTTAGAGGGACTCTTTGGGACACAAACGGAGCCACATATTTACCAACGGAAAGACTCATACTTTGAAAGTTCTGATCCAGCTATTTTTGTCCTCTATGCCAGTTTTTTCCATTGATTTCACAGCACATGCTCAAAAACTGGGACCAAAAACATGTAATAGGTCTATTGGTGTTACTGTTGCTTTGGCCATTTCTAATAAAGTTTTAATGACCACATTTTATAATCTAAATATCTGAAAAATGACACCAAAATTAAATGTTTATAAGCTAAGAGGGTATTTCACGCTTTTTTGGCCACATTTTGTTAGTGCCGTTTTTAAAGTCACTGCAGACCTAGCACTTTTTGGCTAATTGGCTGTAAAGTCGTTCATGTGCAGTTTTATCAACTGTTATTAAGTGACATTAACAATAACAAGGATTTAAAGCTTGATGCTAAAAGCTTCACCATTGGACCTTTTGTTTATCTGAAAAGTTGGATCGATTAAAACCACAAAAAGCTCCTTTAGATGCATGCATTTGTTCACCAACTCTTTCTGCTTCAAGCCAAACTGATGACGGTATAAAGTTAAATTCACACACTGATGCTAAACTAAGATGGGTTAAATGTGCTGAAGGGTCAAATGACATCAGAACTAGGGCTGTGGATCTCATGTCTGGCTGGTACTATGTCTATCTCGACAGACTGCCAAAGATCCCATTCATTTTAGATACATGGCTGGAAAATAGGATGCGAAACACCAGTCAATCACGACGCAGTTTGAGTCACTGTTTTAGGGTAATTCAATGCAAATCAGTTTCATTCAATGTGGGAAGGCAGAGCAAGCGATACAATGAAGCTGAATATACATAATTATTTACCTTAATAAGACAACAACCTTACAAACAGGTCTTGTCTGCCTATTCTAGCGCACTTCTATAAAACCTGACTTGCAGTGAACAAAAACAGAAGCCTAGAGCAAAATTATAAAACCATTCATGCTGCAGATGTGATCAACACTCAACAGGGACCAGAAAATACAGTTTCTATGTCATCAACAATAAAGTATAAAGTTAGTTCAGTTTGGTTATAGTTCATTAAATAGTCAATGCTACTGCAAACTAGCTCCAGGATCACTTATGAAAGGTAACTATAATGACGGTGGAGCTGCTCAGCTGTGCTGAAAATATTTTTTCCACCAATTGCTGTCATGACCAAGAACCGATATTTACCGATATTCTATTTATTGTATATACATTTCCTTACCCTCGCAACACTGTGAAAAAAAACAACCACACGGCTGACATTGCTGCTATTTTTCAGTTAAATACCTCGCAATCCTTCACTGTGTCACTATCAGGCACATGACCAACCCTCTCTTGAAACACAAACAGCAACAAGATGGAGTTATCAATGTTAATATCGGCCCAGTTTCACTTATTGGACCAATACAGATATGTTAAAAAATGACAAACATCGGCCAATACTGATGCTAATCCAGATAAATAGTGCATTCCTTAAAAAAACATGAAGAAGTCCTGTTCTCACTAACACTATAAGGCAGGATATCTTTTGATGGCATCTGTAACCATCTTTAAATGAGCAGAGCTGTTTTAAAGGACAGGAAAGAAGTTGGTCACTGCTTTTGGAGCTCCTCGTCCAGATCAGAACAAACCTGAGGCAGGTAAACCTGGGTTACAGACAGACCTCCATGTTGTCGCAGTCTCATATGTGCATAGTTGGTGTGCATTTTTATCTCCTCTGCCATATTTCTTGTTGGTGTTTGTGACACACCCTTAAACCAGGCTTCGCCTCCTTCAGCAGCCCTGGTTGTCTGCTTTTTAACAAAGAGTTTATGTTAGAGGAATAACCCACAAAATCAGATTAAAGTATAGAGTGTCTCATTAAAAGGATTAATCGATGCAAAGAAATGAAACAAGATGCTTTGAAATTTAAAGCTCAAAAACTGCACCTTTTCACGGCTGCTCTACCAGTGCACTCGCATGTTGCATGTGTGTCTATGAGTCGATCCAAATTGGTTAATCTTCACATCCCTAATCAGAACTAGTCACTTAAATCAATTTCTACAAAATTAACGACTTTAACAATTATCTTAAAATATTCAGAAAAGTCTAAACAGTAACATGTTGGCATCAGTCATTCATCAGCCAATGTGGGCCCTCAAACACGTCACCCAGTAAATGATTAACAGGAACATATTGCCTTCAATAAATTATCTTTCTTCTAGTTTTAGACATTATTCGCAGCATGTTCCATGAGGCAACAAATATCTCAATCCTCTCATTGCTTCTCCGTGTTGACGGACAGATGGACGGACGAATGGACAGATGAAGCGACCGGACAGACACAAGCATGTCGGAGGAGACACGCTGCCGGCTGGCGAGGCAGGATGCAGGGAGCATCTGCCGGCGGGTTTGAGGAGCAGCCACGGCTTCTGTGAATTAGGATCTCCCCTGACGCCGTTGACGAGCCAGGAGGGGCCGAGCAAGTGCCAGTGGGTCACCGAATTCACAAATGGTTCAAATGTTGCCTCCTAAATCAAACCTACATTCAGCAGAAGGGATGTATATCTTTTAGGAAATGTATCCGACATCTTGTAAACGCGGGTTCGCTGTAAACTTTTCACTATAACTTTAAATGGTAATACTTAGTTTTTCAACAAATGAAAAAAAAACATTAGTAAGCATATACAACTAAAGATATATATTAATTTGGGACAGATGATTTAAACAATGATAAACTCATTATGTGTTACCCAGGTTGTTTGTAATTTTTAAAATCTAAGTGAATGAGAATTTCGTAATTCCTCTGCTGTTTTTCCACACTTTTGACATTTTAACTCCTCTACACCTTTATACAGTTTGGAAGGAAATTATTGTATGTTTTGTTCATAATAAGTAGGGTAATGAGTTCTACATCATCGATGAGTTTTAATTTAATGAATAGTTTGTTAATTGGACCTTTTATAACACGCTGGTGTTGATTCTCAGGCATCCAGGACTTGACAAACCTAAGTGCTTGATTCGAAGGCAGCTGGACATCTTCTCGTTTGTTGAAGTTGTTGTTTTACCTCTAAACCAAAATGCTTCTTCGGTTCTAAGCGTGGTTGGAAGTAACAGACTTATAAGTTGTAATCAGAACAGTCACACTAAGAGGGCCGTTAAGGTCACTAATGGGGAAATCAGGACATGTAAGTCATTGGCTCGAGCCTCTGTTAAGCTCAATGTTTGAGTCGTTGTTGCTTGAGGACCCAAACATGTCCTCAAATGATAGTCCGCTGATTCTTGACCCGATGAGTTACCTCTTCTGTATTGGACCATCTTCTTGTGTAGCTGCTGTTTAGCTTCTCCAATGTTGAGGTCTGAACATTTCTCGCTGCACCGGACTGCATTTACCACACCACTGAGCTTTGGGTGTTTTCATCATTGGGTTGAACCAGCCTCTGTCTAATGGTGTTGTTGGGTTTAAAATGCAGTGGAATATTATGCTTGGAAATTCTGGATGCCGTAACATAGGCCCAGTTATGGTGTCAACAGGTTTCAAGTGCTGTCTTGATATGGTTATGTTTTTTTGTCCTTTGCCTCTGTCCTTGTGAGCCGAATAAATCCCCACATTTTGTTTTTCACTGTATTCGTAACTGTTCCAAACTTTCACTAGAGCAATATAATGAATTTCAAGCGAAAAATGTGAATTTTAGAATACTTGATACATTACATACAATATTTATGTACAAGAAGTTGAAAACCTAACACACAACCTTGTGGTACACCACTGGTACAAAATCTCTCCAGCTTTTCTATCAGCAAACCATGGAACCATCCTTCATTTTTTGGCTGAACTAGGTCACAGTTTTCTCAATGGTTTTCAAAAATCAAATATAACATTTAATTTAGATGGTTTATGTTAAATTTTTGGTGGGCCTCCCAACAGCCCCTGACTCTGTTTATCAGTTTTTTGGGGGTTTTCAGAGTTTCTGTTTTATTTAAAGCAAACAGATTTAAGAATTGAGCATCTGGATGACCCCTCTACAACAAAAGAGCATTGAGATAATCTCCAGAAATCAGTATTGCTAGCATCATATTGATACCATCAATGTTAGATGAAAGTTATTAAGTATTAGTTTCAAAATTGGCTGTTTTGTGAGAATTACAAGTCTTGACTGTGTTTTAAAATGTGTGCTTTAATAACCAGAGTAATAGTCATCGAATGCGTATTAAATAAACATTTAAGCTCCAATCTTGTATCTGCGCATTGAAATCACCTATTTGTACCCAATAACATCGGTAGTTAACACTTGTTGAGAAATAATCCACTGTGAGACAATTATCTTTAAATTTTCCAGCTGAAAACATCTGATTTAACCATTTAAATATTTATTTTTAAGGTGCAGTATATCTTTTAGACCATTTCTTTTCATGTTTCTGCTTCCATGTGTTTAGATTGACTTAAACCTAATTTTCCCGTCCAAACGAAGCTACATTCAGACCCAGATTATTTTTTTTTAAATAAGCTAAAAGAAAAGTTAAATTATTATTCAAATATTTTTTTAATTGCTTTAATTACTGCTGTTCTGAAATCAATCTTAGCAACGTGCTACAACAGTTAGCATGGCAAAAAAAAGTACATTTAAATTGAGCCAAATGTCTCCTCCTCACTGTGGGTTGGTCACTAACTTAACATGCTTTAAAATTGTGATAAATTGTGATATATATATATTTTTATTCATTTTTCACTATATTTTTAAAATTTACCAACTTTGAAAGTGCTTAAAAACCGAGGTTGGGAATATAGAACAGGCAGAGTTTTACTCTCTTTAACTCTTTATACTATAAAAGGTAAAAATCCTGTAATCCTGTTATTTTGATGAATAAAAATATGAGAACCACAAAATCACCTGAATTTTTCTCACATCTTGACTTTTTAATTTTAACTAAATTCAGGAAGTTTTTTTATTTTACAAAATTTTCCAGGTTATCAAAATAAAAAATGTGTTTTTAAAAAATAATAGAATAATCCAAATAACTCTGGGAATCTTTAACAGGATTTGGAAGCCGGTAACAGGAATTAGGAGTTTTACTGAATTAGTTTTTCCAGTGTTTTTGAAGGCATTTAAAAGTCTAAAAGGTAAGAATCTTGTAATCCATCAGCAGGTAATTTTGTTCTTCTGGTACAAGACCTTTAATAACCAGCATTGGCATCTACAGATTGTCTTTACTGGACATGTTGGTCCAAGTGAGTCAAACCAGTTGATAAAAATGTTTTTTTCAGCATAAAATAGACACTCTGCACCCCAGAAATCTCCTTTCAGGGGTGAAGTGCAACACAACAGACACACTTGTCTAAATTCCCCACATTGGAGCGCCAGAACTGGCCCAAATTTATCTCCTCCCCCCTGCTGGTTATCTATGGAGAGCCAAAGAATCCAGAGTGGTCGGGAAGGAGGGGGCTCATTTGACCACAGGGGAGGCCTGTCAATGGCCCAGATAGTTCTGGTAATTTCTCAGCGTTGACTGTGCTGCAGTGGTTTACATATTCAGAGAGGGCATCAAATATTTGGAAGGGAAGGGGGGCTGCTCCATTTGTTCTGAATCGCCAGGGCAGGAGCCACGGATAGGCCTAGAAGACGAAGAAGTTGAAATAGTGAGGAAAGGGAAGTAAACAGGATTAGCGCTATCAGGGAACACACACACAAACATGTTCTGTGTATCTGAAAACACTCACACCAGGAATTGCAAATGAAACATGAATAAGAAAAGCAATAAAGCATTCTGTGGGGACAGTGGACTCAGACGGAGGAGTATTACTCTGCTCGGGCCACGGCGGTGAATAAGTGTTTCTCCTAATCTGAGTAGTGGAGCGTGATTGTGAATGGATAATCGACCTAAACGCTCCTCTTTCTGACAGCAACCCATGCCTCATAACGCTGCGATATGAAGGAGGTGGCGGGGGCGCTTCAACGGCAACCAAAAAGGCGATCAATTAGGATAAAAAAGTGCGCTCGCTTCCCTCCCGTGGCGCCGCCAAGAATCAGCATGATTTTCCCCGTCAATATCAGATATTAGAGAAATCTAGCCCTCCATCCTCCTGTTTTTTTTATCCCTCCAGAGCGTCAGATGGTGCTAATTTCCTAAAACATCATCCCCTCCATCGCCGAGTTCAGGAAGTTGATTTATAGACGAAGCTGGGGGAGTTAATTGCGGTGCACGACACCAATCAGTTTGTAAAAGGCGAGCTGGGATTAAATCGACACCCAGCACAAACAAACAAACAACCATATTCATATCCCCCTGCATTTATTTATCAATGTTTTAGATTGCAGCCCGCCTCCCAGATTGCCCCCTTTTTGTGTCGAAGATTCAATAAGTCGACGGAAACATTGTCAGCGCAACAAATCTGTCTGTGGGAGGAAAAAAATAAATAAAAAATGGGAATGTATGAGTTAAAGAACCTCCTCGAGAGTTGCTCCTCTACAAAACTGATGGCGCTTGTGTTCATGAGCATTCATCTTGATTATACAGACAGAAATGCTTTGATAATGATCCGCGGGAGCCGCCTGTCAGAGGTTTGCCAGGAAAAAGAAACTGTAAATGTCACATCTCTGCCGGTGGTATCTAACTACCCCGCTCTCGGCCGACCAGCCTCCTCACTGAGAGCAGGCAGCTGCAGACCGACCACTGCGTGCGTACTCATGTGTATCGGGTCATCTGGCGCGTTCGGAGACACAAAAACACTGCAAGGAAACGGAGTTCAGAGCATTTGTTGCAAAGCTGTCATGGCTGTTTCTTCGCTTATTGTTTACATTGTTCAGCCAGCTCCATGCGCCGGTGGAGATCTTTAGTTGGATTTATCTCCAGACCGGACAGTGTTCCAGTTCACTTTATTTATAATTTTGGCCTTGCAGGAATCTTGCAAAAATGTAAAGCTTCACTATGAGGTGTTCCAAGATGTTCCCAGGCCACAAAGGATAGACAAATGCATCTTAATAAACTACAATATAATCAGGAAGTTAATTTATTACACTAATTAGGTTCAAAAAGTGAAACTTAATAGTGTAGATTCATTCAAGTCAGTATATTTCAAGTGCTCATTTTGTTCATTTTAATGATTCTGGCTTACAGCTTCAAAAAACCCACAATTCAGTTTGTCACTTAATAAAACTATTACATCAGACCAACAAAACATTATGTTTAATCCAGCAATATGGACCTGCTGAACAGTATGTTGATGTTCTGTACAGAAATACTTGGTTGGGGCTCCTTTTACATGAATTACTGCATCTATGCGGTGTAGCATGGAGGTGATCAGCCTGTGGTTCTGCTGAGGTGTGTTCTGGAAGCCCAGGTTGCTTTGATAGCGGCCTTCAGGTCATCTGCATTGTTGGTTCTGGTGTCTCTCATCTTCCTCTTGACAATCCTCCATAGATTCTCTATGGAGTTCTAGTCAGACCAGTTTGCTGACCAATCAAGCAAAGTACCACCATGGTCATTGGACCAGCTTTTGGTACCTTTATCTGTGTGGGCTGGTACCAAGTCCTGCTGGTAAATGAAATGAGCATCTCCATAAAACGTGTCAGGAGAAGGATCCATGAAGGGCCTTAAAATGTCTTGGTAGATGGCTGTGGTGATTGTTGACTTCAGAAAACCCAGTGGACCAGAACCAGCAGATGACATGGCAGACAAAGGTATTTATTTTTTCTTCTACTGAGGACATCTCTGGATCAGGAGTGGCTTATCACAAGGAATGCCAGAGTTTGAGTCCTTGTCGTGGATACACCTGGATGCAGTAGCTTATTAAGCTCTGACTTGAGCCGCAGTCCATGCTGTCTTAATTAATGGGCCACAGTTTTTCCTTCCAATAAACTTTCCATCGATATGTTTGGATACAGCTCTCTGTGAACATTAGCAACAACTTTTTGTGGCTCACATTCTTTGTGGATGATGTTAAAGACTGTCTGCTGGAAAACTGTCAAGTGAGCATTAACAGGAACCATAACATAACATCTATGAAGTGAAATTCCTTTTTTAATTGGTCTGTAGGAACCAATAACAGCCACTAATAGTATACAACAAAAATAGGTCTTGCAGTTTATGTGCAGGGTGCTCATCAGAAACAGATATGCTCAGTTTAATGGATGCTATATTTATACATTTATGCACACAATGCAGCACTTCAACTGCTCTCCTGCTACATCCCTCTTCATCATACTTGAAATCCTCCTAATGAGGCAAAGGCCGACCCCCCCAACCAGGTGGTGGCAATCCACCTCCCGGTTGGGGGGGTCTGGGGCCACTTTGCTTCTTCAGAACCTGGACAGCTTGCCAAAATTGAAGGAACAGTGATTCTGCTCCAGCAGAAGATCCTGAAGGAGAATGTCCAACCATCAGTTTGTGACATTGAGTTTAAGCTCAGTTGAATTGCGCAGTAGGGCAATGATCTAAAGCACACCATGAAGTCCACCTCTGACCAGCTCAGAAAACCAATATGGAGGTCCTGGAGTTGTCTAGTCAAAGTCTGGGCTTAAATCTGTTGAAGATGCTGTGGAAAAGCCCCCCGTGTGGCTGAATTAAGACAAGCAGAGTGGGTCAAATTGGCTCCAGTGATGTTAAAGACTCATTGTCAGTTATAAATGCTTGGCAGCACAGCTTGTCCTTAATAAATTAAATCATCATTTGAAAACAGCATTTTGTTATAACTCAGGTTGTCTTAGTCAAATATAGTTTATGTCAGAATGAAATTAAATGTAATGTGAGTGAAAATCAGCTAAAGTCTGAAGAAAGATCTCCAAAACTACAGATGAAGGCCACTTTAGAGGAACGTCTGGTTGCTTGGAGGCCAAACCAAGACAAATGAGTCCTATTCTGAGTCCATGTGTTGGAGACCAGCTCCTTGACAGTTCAGCCCACTGCTTTCAGCAGAAGAAACTCAACTATGTAAGCGAAACCGTGACAAAGGGCGCAGGTTTTTACACCTCCACATGTAAAATACATCTCAGTCAGCTTTTGTCTGCCCACACTCGCAGCACGCTGTGGCAGCTGTATAATTTAAATGTAAATGCCATCGCAGGTTTGGCTTCCTTCGTCCTCTGGCTTTAGGAAGAGTCGCTCGTGCCGGCAAATGCAGACTGGCAGGTACTAAACGGTAAACGAGTGGAACTCCTCTTTAAAATGCTAATGAGGCCCTGCTCCAAATCTGCAGCCGCTGCGTATGCATGAGTGCTTGTGTGTGCTTTGGCAGCTCCAAATGAACTGCCAGCCTTCAATGCGATTATGCTTTGTGACCTTTTTAAAGGGGCTGACATAATGTGCAGGATTTAGCTCATTATTGAGTAACTTCATGCAACACATGCTTTTATTTTTGACACATGAAAGCTTGGTGAATCTGAGCCGTATCTCAGCCCGTATCGCTGTTTGTTTTGCCTTCACATATGGCCGCCATCGCTGACAATCTTTGTCGGCGAGCAGGCGAACATCTTGAGCGAACGCGGGGACCCCGAGCCTCCCTCCTTGGCTGACGTCCAAACTCCGTTTCGCGTCTTCTGGGAGAACAAGAGGAGAAATGGAACAACTGGTTTTAATGAAACAATTACAAGACACTAATTATTATGTTAATGTTTTGCTACTATCATCAGCCGCTGCTAACAGCCTCCTGCACCTAGAGGTTCAGAGTCGGCCGTCTGTGTGTGCTGCTCTACAGCTACCCGCTGAAGATGGACGTCTCTCAGTGGGAAGCGGTGCAGGAATGTGTTGAAATGTAGGAAAAAAAGGGCCACAAAGCGCCGGCTGTTGTCACTGAATGTCAGGTACATTAATTCCCATAAAGCTTAGCGCAAATAAATTAGCAGTAGGGTTGCCACGGGGATTCACTGCTATCACTTCGAGGTGTGTGGAAGGAGGAGGTGGTTTTTAAGAGGAGAAGCGCGCACAAATGCAGTAAAATAAACACATGCATGGCGCTTACACATGAACGCACATGTGAAGACAACGGTGCTTGCGATGAGCGGTGGAGGCCGTTCTTAATGTGACGGCAGCTGGACGTGTGATGCACTGAAGTTCAGTCTTTAGCAGCTACTAACACAATCAGAATCATGAAGGAATTAGTCTGCTTCGGTGCTCTGACCCCTTACTCTGATACCCCTTAAATAAATAGATCTGTGAAGGCCTCGGAGGTTTGTTAGAGAACATCAGAGAACAAACAGCATCATGAAGACAGCAGACAGGCCAGGGAGAAAGTTGTGGAGAGGTTTAAAGCAGGGTTAGGTTCTACAACAATATGCCTAGCTTTAAACAACTCGTAGAGCTCTCTACATCTGAACATGGAGACAGGATAGACCACCTGCAGACCACCTAAGACATGGAAGTCCACCTACACCGACAGGCTGGGCAGGAAGAGCATTGACCAGAGAAGCAGCCTAGAGACCCATGGTAACTCTGGAGGAGCTGCAGAGATCCACAGCCCAGGTGGGAGAATCTGTTGACAGAACAACGATCAGTTGCACACTTCATAAATCTTGTCTTATGGGTGAGTGACAAGATTGTGGTGGCAGCATCATGCTGTGGAGATGCTTGTTTTTCCCCAGCAGAAACCAGTATGCTAAAAGTATGCTGCTAGTTTAGGACTAACTTTGGGTCTAAAGCTCAGCCACTACAGGATGATTTCTTCACCATGGTAGACGTGATTAAAGGAAGGTGTTGGAGAGCTGTTCCCTCTTCGTTTGGAAATAATGATCGTTTGATGGAAGCACTTGAGTTTGGAGGGGTTTCTGAGCCAGGTCTCCTTTTAAAAACAGCATTTTCATACTCGGTGGGACTACCTGGCTGAATGATGGGTCTGTGACAGCAGCAACAATGTCCCCGACACTCTGCCATAAGTTGGTGAAAGAGGTGATTCACGAACAGCGGGCAATGGGTCTTGGCTCAGATTCTTTGATTGAAACCTGTTTAGCAACAACTGCTAATTTCATTACATGGTGTCAGCGCACACTGAGCGGCTCTTAAAGGGCCCGCTTTGAACTCTTGGGGCCCAAACAATGACACGGGGCAGTCAGGGGGCCTGATGGGAGGGTGACAGGTCGGTGGCGAGTGGAAAAACAAAACCTCCTCCTCTTTGAATGAAAAAAAGAGAAAAGTTTTTCATAATGCTGAAGTCTGTCAGATATTTTGATATGTCCCACACACCATGGTGCTGCTCCTCCTGGGATTCTTGCCTTTCAATGGGGGAACAATTGATTTTCTTTACGATCACGTCGTTCGCCTCCCCGCCTGCAGGCGAAACCTTTCATGAGGAGCCATGGCTCGCCGTTGCAGCTGTTCTTCCGGGCTTCTTCCCATGGACACCGGGGCTGGAAACTCGGAGGAAGGTCCTAGCAGGTTTCTCATTTTGTTTGTTCTCCCATCCAGTGTTGGCTCACGGGAAACTTCAGGGTTGTTTTTCGTCTTTGTTTTGGCCAGAGTTGGACCAAGGCTTGTTTTTTTTTCTGTTCTGTTCAGTTAAACAAGACAATGATGAGTTCTCTGAAGAGTTTGGCTCCTTTTCAAAATCATGCTGCATTTCTTGAGCTTCTGGTTTCCAAAAAGCATTCTTGTAAATCATTCAGCTGGAGAACATGAAACCCACCTAATACCAGCAGTGGAGGAAAATATAGAAACCTACACAATCTATTTTTTTTTGTTTGTTTCCAGACTAAAAAAACTCTTAAACTTGTGTTGTTTAGAGAATATAAACAACAAACGCTGGATAGCAGAGGCACAACCGTACATTTTTTTTGTACCCAATCTTCACAGTACAAAGCAACAGTCCAATGTGTGAAAATAGATCAAGCATATGTTAATTACAGGTTGTCACTCTTCCAGAGAGCGCCCTCTTCTGGATGAGGGAAAACTAGTAGAGGATAGCAGCTACAGCTCTCTACACCAAAACAATGCACTGATAGCTAGGAACGATGACACACAGGAGCTTGAATCAGTAATATGAATATTTCTGGTGATCTGCAGCCGCGTTAGAGAGCGATTGGTGTTTATATGAAAGGCTAAAGGTTGACATTTTTAGATACTTTATAATCACTGATGGCATCTAAAAAATGCTCCGGTGGAAGCCACCGCACGCTAAATGAACTCGACCAGGTAGTTATAAATTACCACCCACTCTCCAGTGTAAAAACTAAGACCAGTAATGTTTAAATCACTTCTTCAGATGTAGAAAATTTATGAAATTGGATTCCTATTTTTTTTCCAACTCATAAAAGTCATTATTATCATTGCTTTCCTCCAAAGGAGGGCACTGTACTATGTGTCTTTTTAAAACAAACGCAGCATGTCAGAAAAAGATGCTAACACCAGCCCATCAGCCCATCAGACTGGGGTCTGATGGGCTGCTTTAGGACCAGGACAACCTGCCATATTTGTTGGAAATATGAATTCTTCTCTCTTGCAGATATTCCTGAAGAAGAATATCCAGCCAGCCGTTTGTGACCTAAACACACTTGGGTTATGTAGTAGGACAATGATCCAAAGCACACAAACAAGTCATTTACTGAGTGGCTCAAAAATAAAATAAATTTTAAGGTTTTGAAGTGACCTTGTCAAAATCGGGACCTGTCAAACATGCTGGAAAATTCTCCACTGTGGCTAAATTAAAACAACTCGGCAAAGAAGAGCTGGTCAGAGAGGGGGCAAATACTTTTTCACAGCACTGCATACACGTCGCATCAACCGCTAGAACACCTGATCCACGGGTATCCCTCATGACATCAAACAAAGGGCCACTCTAAATCTAGAGGTTTGGATGAGTGTTCAAAAATCCTTATTAACGGGGTTAAAACTTTCCAGAACATGCACCATGAAGGTAACTTTGGAAAAGTTCACTGTGAATAGAAGAGCCATATGAATATTCATGAAAAATTACCCCTGCTCGTCGTTCCTGATAGCGGGGGCCATTTTCTGCTACGGTATTAGGCCTGTAAGAGAGATGAAAGGCTCGCGAGCCATCCCCACTTCCTTGGCCTTATACTGGGACACAATGGCCAACCAGCCGCTCAATTAGTCTGCCATCTTAGACTGACTGTTTGACAGGTCTAGCTAATTGTTAATCCCGCCATAACTGTTGCTTGGAGTAATTAATCATGCAACAAAGGGGCTCTCAGTGAGGCGACCCCACCAGTGCGGATATGCGTGTCAAACCAGAAAGCATGGAGCTGAACAGGGAGAAGGCATCAGAAAGGTTGTCCAATTTGCAGCTAACAAATATTTAATCTTCATTTGGAGCACCTAAAGTCCACGGCGGTTGTTTTTCCCGGATGTAAACAAGTGCCGTGAGATCATCTGGCTTATGTAAATGCAGGAGCACCCCCCACCCTTGCCACAGGAATGGGATTCAGGGGTCAAGTACCATTCATCATGAGATGAAGTGTCATTTTCCCCACTTAATACGCAGACTGCTGCTTAAGAGGAGGAAGAGAAAAGAAGGTATTCTTTGAGGAAGGGGAAAGAAAAGGCACAATCCCTGTCTTCAGAGGGGAAACGTTAGCGGGGGCGAGTGAAAACACAAGGTGCCACTGTCTCAGGACTCCAACCGGTGATGTCATTCACCTCCCCAGCCCCACCTCGAGTCATAAGACGAGCTGCATTCCTGGGAACGGCGGACGGACACAAAGAGCCATCGTGTTGTTGCAGCTTTGCGGCACTGACTCATTTTGTTGTGAGCTCTCGGTGTGTCCAAAACGATGATTAATATCTGTTTTCTGTCTCTGTGGCAAATGGCTGCAGCCGGAAAACAAAGGTACCCCTTGTTTGGATGAAACAGGAATTTTTAGGCTCTCGGGCTACTGTGTCTCATAAAGGCCAAATTGGATAATTTCAGACAAAACGGACAGAGGTCGTAGCTCATCTCTACTGCCATTTTGTGAGATTTTAACGATAGCTGGACAAAAGATGCGGTGTTCTCTTCAGGTTCCGAGTCCTTTTATGCTGATTTGGCTTAACAGCATTTGAAAGTAGAAGATAAAAACTGATGAATCAAAGGGCAGGCTGAGAATTTAATTCTCAAAAAGGAAAAGGAACCAAGTGATTTAAGTAACAAAACAAAAGGCCGGCCCGATCTCCAACTCCGTCGCTCAGGACCAAAGCACAAAAACCTGTAGACAATAACCAGAAACAGTAGGGATCCTCCAGTAATTTGACTTGCTCCACAGGTGGCCACCAGCTGCTAGCGAACAGGTTACTTGAGGGCCCCCAAAAGCAGAGCGAGGGTTTTCATTTGAACAATGAACCACATCTCAGGTCCCAGAACCAGGAGGTTGTTTCTTTGTGTCCTGTTTTTTTCCCCTACATGTTTCTCTCTGTTTGGCAGCGCCTGGAGGTAAGTCGCTGCTTCAGATGGCAGACAGTGAGGGCTTTTGTGTCCATGCACAGAGATGGGGGCTATCAGAAATTCCCCTGTCTTCGCTCACATGATTCAATGAGAGCCCTGTGCTTGTCAGTCTGTTCCTTTCTCGTCTATTCACGGCGTACACCGGAGGGGGAAAGACCCGGTTAGCGCCGGAGGGGCCTGTTTTTACTCATCCAGTGAGACAACAAACTCGGCTGAACTCGAAATTCATTTAACTTATAATTGCGTGGCGTTCGGTACAGAATGAGGCCCTTCAGTTTGAAGGAGGCACCGATCCTGGAAATCCCTTAAAGCTGCAGCCAGATCTGCTCAGGATCAGGCTCCTTACTGACACTGCACCGCGGACTAGAGGAGTCCAGATCAACAGATAAAGAAGAAAGGACCAGCGCATGGCCAGATTCTGGGAAGTTTTCTCCTTTACAATGGAAGATAAATGTCTTGAAGGCAGAGGGGGTTTCCAATAATCCCTTGACCTTATCTTGTCCTGTGTGCAAAGACACCATACCACCCAAGAGATTATTATTTAGCTTAATTCACATTGCATCAAATATAGGACAGAAACTCCTCCGACAGCCTCTGGAGTCCTTAAAACCATGGCACAGTTATATTTTATGCAAATAAAGGCTGATATTGTCCAAAATTCACAAAGAGAATTTATGAATTTATCTCTGAAACAGGCTTGGAAAGACGGTTGGCAAACGGCGCTGCTGACTGGCTTCTACCACTGTCCATTCGGCTTTATTCAGAGAGGACTTGGTGTTATCAAACCACACATCTTAGTAACGTACAGTCAACATTTAATCTTAGCGTGTGTGCTTTAACGGTCTAATAAGAAAAAAAGGAAACTTCAGACTGTTGCTTTTTGGCCATTTCCTCCAACTTATTGATAAAAACATGAATCTTGTTATATTTTTTAAATTGATGCAAAGATGTTTATCTGGTTTTTTGAATGTTTTCATTTTAGTTCTGGGTAAAATCTGGGAACTCTACTCCGTTCGTCCATCTGTCCTTCCTTCTTACTCTCTCTGCCTTTTGAATTTAAATAATCTAAAAACTTAAGGATCTACTGATCAAGACCGCTCCAACAGATCATTTGTATGAGAAATAAGAACAAGGAAAGGAGGCATCGTTTCAAACTTTTGCTCCATACTGTTTACACTGTATTGCAGATTCACCTGTTTCAAGTTGAATTTAGTTTATTTAAATAAAACATTCAAATCAAATGTCAACTCAGGGAGGTTTCTAAGGCAAACAGGTCCAAATAATATCCAGAAATGTAGTCTATTTCAGACCAAATTCAGTTCAAATCAAAATAGTCATGTAGTCAGATTCAGATCCAGTGAAATGCAGTCCAAATACAGTGAAGTGAAATCAGATATATGTATTTTAAGCCACGTTTTTAGCCTAGTCTTTAAAGTAGACGAGGTTTCTGCCTCATTGATAAAAACTTGACTTGTTTGCTAATTTCCACCTTTAGATTATAAATACTTCTGCATTAATTTCTTTATCATTTATAGCTTGAAATCTTGAAACAATATTTATGAAAAACATGATATTTAGAAAGAATTTTGAACCACTCTCTGCTCAGATTATGTAAATTGATGTCTTTAAATGACTCTACACCCGCTAATTTATGGGTTTTTAATGCACTCTCACCATTCTGTCCCTCAGTGGTACTCAGCTGATGATCGGCGGTGGCGGTGCGCTGTCCCTCATGGTCACCTTACACCGCCATCCTCCCATCACCCCAAAAATAAAACTTTCATCTCCCTCATCATCGCATCCTGAACTTGCCCCCGTTCATCTTCATTTGCATTTACGCAGCTGATGTTTGCTGTGAAGAGGCGCTGTCAGAGAGGATAAAGAAAGGTTACCTGGTGGCTGCAAGCAAGACGCTCCACACCAACAGATTTATCCACACTGATGTTTTGATGTCACCACTGGCTGCTCCGGGCGCTTTTCTGTTGCAACAAACCAAACCCCAATCAAATCTTTGATGTAGTCATGTATGCATAAGCGCCGTCTACCTTAATGCTAAATAATTAGCGAGTGAGCTGGGATTGCTACCTCAGGGCTACACTTGCTTTCGCTGCTTTGATCATTACAGTAATTAAATCTGGCTCCCTTGACAGGTTGGGAGGCTAAAAAACAGGTAGGTGTCATGGGCACCTCGGCAAAGACAGAAGCACCTGGTGTGTGCGAGCACCACTGCTGTCAGCGACCATGCCTTGAGAGTCAGACGGCGGTGGCGTTAATTCGAACCGATGTCCCAAAAGAGGGAGGGGAGGGGAGCAACTCAGTCGTAAGACACCCCGATTCTCCATTGTGGAGGCGGGCGAGGCTGGCCAGAGGAGGAAAGAAGTCATGTTGTCAGACTTCAGTGTCAGCTCGCGTCATAACCAGCGCCTGGGGGACAAATTAGAAGTGTGTTTCGAGAAATGTGTCAAAAGTGTTCTCGGTCCACATCACAGAGAGGATATCGTGTGAAGAAGGACCTAAACCAAAGTCAAACACAAGAAAAGAGTCAAAGCAGAGACTCACCTATGATTTATTTAAGTTCAAGTGGCTGACTAAGTGTGAAATAACACATCTGTGCATCCTGTAGGGTGTTACTCTTATAATTTAATGTAAAGTTCAACTCCTTGTGGGTGGAAAACTTTAACTCTCACTCCATAGTAAAATTACAGCAGCAAAGGTCAAAGGCCTCCTGGGTGAACATTGGGCTTCACGGGTCAACAACGTTGATGCCATCTTCTTCATGTCTTTCTCATTGTGGCACATTCATTTATTTATTTAAAAACATTATGTATGGTCATGACCTTTTGGGTAAACTTGGTGAACATTCCTTTGATATATTCCAGGTGAAAATACCCAGAAATAGTTGAAAATAAAGTTAAGGGTGTCTCTGGGGGTCCTACGAAACCCTTACTGTCCTCCTTAGCTCTGTAGATCTTTCATCAAGTGGATCAAACAAGATGTTGTTGGTCTGGTATCCACAAAAACGCTTTATGTCTTCCAAAGTTGTGCAGAAAGAGTGTTGTTTAGCAATTTCCCCAAATTTTTTGCTAAACATTTTCACTCTAAAGAGAAAGTTTGTAACTTCCAGAACTGTTAAGGTGCATAGCTGTTGTTGTATTATCTGTCGCAGACGTCAGTCCTAGAATAGTAAGCTAACAGCTAATTGAGACAAAGGTCAAAGCTAATAGGGCTGCAACTAACGATTAGTCTACCGTTTATTTTCTACTATTAGTCAACTAGTTATGATAATTTTTTTTGTATGATCTCCACTTTTTCTGATTGAAAGAGACACTTTAGTCACTTGTGAAAAATGTTTTAACTCAGTGGTTGTAGTCTGCTCCTTTGTTGTCACTCTCCTTTAACACCTTTACAAATAAAAACCCATAAAATAAGAATTTGAAATTTAACTGACCTTATTTATTTTTTACCAGTATATTTATTTTGAACAGAAACATGTATCTTCAACGTTAAAACAATGAAATTTCAAGCTGTTATGTTGATGCTTAATGCTTACAAGGATTTTAAATTACAGTGTAAAACATTCTGCTGTCAGATTTGCTCTCTTTTTAGAGGCAAAGTTCCTAGCTTCAACATCAAGGAATGAAGATGAACAAATTATTTATTTCCAAATATACTCATTAGCCCTGCAGTAAGACATTAAGGTTAAATGAAACCGTCCTGTTATGTAGCTCAAACTTAATCTGAAATGGATAAATAACAGACTGTAATAAACCAAACATTAACTGTTTGATATCATCTGACTGAATTATATCTGTTTAATTTTCACTCATTGGTGAAAGCCAGCGGGAGTTTGACAACGATGTGCCCCGGGAGTCAGGCGTTCTCCACGGGTATAGAGAGCATCGATCACTCGGTCAGCTGACAGCTGATGGAGCACTTTAGATATTAAGCCATATCTTCATAAACCAAGCAGATATTTCAGCTTTAAACAGCTACATTCTCACCTAAAAACATCATAAAAGTTCATTTTGTGTCACAGAAAGTGTATTTCATCAAACTTTGCTCAGTTTCTTCCACTCTCCTCCTCCTTAGCTGCTCCGACCTGCAATGAATCATGGGATAGGGTGGGCAACGGCACAGGCTAATCAGAGCCATGCTAACAGCTACTTAAGCTAACACCTATACAATAACAAGGTCACAGTCATGCTGAGTTGAACTAATCAGAGTCAAGATACATTAAAACTGGTCCCAACTAATTCTTTAGCAATCGTTCAATAATCAGACTAAGAATTAACACAGAACTACTGTTGATTACTACTGCTGATTGAATCATGCCTCATATCGGATCCTAATAGATCTGGTTTAATCCAGCCGATTTTAGCTTTACTCTACGTAAAATTTCTCTCTTCTTTTCTAACATGAGAACTCAGACACTAACTACTCCTCAATTTAAAAATAAATCCTCTTTCTCAAAACGTGATAAACTAGAGATCCCTTGATGGTTCTCCTCATGTTAGGAAAGTACTTTAAATAATAAGGAACAAACCTTCCTTGGACTACAGTCCTTGTACAAAGCTGATCACAAGGTCAATTACGAAGTTTCCAAAGCACCTTCATTTGGAGTTCATCTCGATCTTGAAGACAGAAAATTCAAAATCTAGTCTCTGGGAATCAAAGTAAACCCAAAGTAACAGTTTTGTCTTTATTCATTCTTATTGGAATATCTTGTAGATGAGATTTTCCATAGATCTTTCAGAAATGTACAATCACTGGGGACCATCTTGATAAATGTGAGTTGAATAACAAAAAATTGCTTAAACTCAAATCAGTGTTCATCACATTTTGTCTCTTCTAATCCTCCAACTATCCATTAGAAGTTGTGCATGGCAGCTGACATGCAGTAGGCTGCAGGGCACTAAAGTCTCCCATCTTTGATGGAAATGAGGCAAATGACATTTATTTCATATGAAATGATCTAGATTGTTTTTTTGGATGTGCTCAGAATCAAAAAGCTCATTCTGCCCCCCACACACACAGCGTTCAGTAGTAATTAGTGTCTTCAGTATGCCTTACCATCCCACATACCTGTTTAATCAAACGTGTTTCTGGGCGTTTATTCAAACTACAGAAGCTGCGTTCATAAAGGCAAGTTGTCTCTGAAGATCCTTTTGATCTAGATCATTTATGTTTTGGAATCAGAAGTTAACATAAGGCCCGTTTTTTGTTGACACACTCCTGGATCAGTTACAGTGACGTGGAAGTTCAGGATGTTTGGAAAATTGCTCCGATTATAGCGTTCGTGTGCCATTTGATAGTGCTTCCAAGAACAAGGGGGATCTGCGGCCAAACCAGACATCACCAGGAAGAACTGGCGGAGCTTTCATGGACCACATGGTCTCCTCACCGAGCAGACATGTTTTATTAGTATGGAAATCGTCTTAACACGGCCCCGCCCTGATCAGTTACACCGCTCTAAGATGAGTGCATCAAGAAACAAGAGAGGTTGTCTTTGAAAAACCTTGAATTTCTGCTGTTTTTCTCGACTTGGCTGGAATAAACCACTCCCTAAACTTTTAATCCTGGACTTTTTGGCTTATCTCATCAAAAGATTAGTTCTGTCATTAGAAAAGTTGTTGTTCAAAGCTGATTGGACATCTTTATTGCTCAGATGAAGGCACAACATGTTCTTGGACTTGAGAACATTTAAAATCCCTGAGCTGGGAAGCGCTGACGCCCGCGCCCACGGGCAGTGCCTCTGAAAAATCACAAGAAATTCATTTCCTTCCCCTGGATGGAAAATAACAAAGGCATTCCTCATGACAGGCCTCTCTTCCTGTCATCTGCAGGCCACAAGTCTACCCATCTATTAATAGAACCCCCCTTCCCTCCCCATTGCTGCTTTATCACAACCAGACTGCAGACCTCTCATCAGGTGATCTGATTAACAAACTGCAGACATGCAGGAGGTCTGAGGAGAAAGGTAGAAGTTAAATATTGAACCTGATCACTCTTTACTGTAGATTCCCAACCTAGTTCAGACTAATTAGCTTTTCACTGTTCAGCCACTTGAGTAAATGTGGATATTTCCTCCAGCTCTTGGTTTCTTGGTGCCGAGCCTCAGCAGGGATCATCTCCGATCTGAAGGAGATACCTACCGTATCTGTTGATATTCTTGCTGTAATAACAGCCCCATGTCCCACTAGAGGAGCCCACAGGACGATCTTCTTTCATTGCCACTTGTTCTGTGTGAAGTTGTTCTTTTGTTGGTTTGTTGAAGGGAGCAGGTGCTAGTTTACTTCTGGTCACAAGATTATTGTGCACAAGTTTTAAATCACCCAATATTTTTGAACTTTGCTGGTACTTGTTTTTCTTCTGCAACATTTTAGAAGGTTAGAGCACCCAGAAGGAGGCATATTTTACAGTTCTTCTTTGTCCTGGGTCTGATGCTCTCTTCTCCTCTGCTCCCCCATTGGCATTAGCCGTGTCCAGTGTTGATCTTATCTATCATTATGCTACTTAAAGAGCCAATGTTGAGCCATGCAGTATACCCAGGTTCCTAGGACATTCGGTTGACACCCCATATTTAGAAATAGTTTTCTGTTTTTTTAGAAACTGTGCCCTATTTACTAGAACGTCTACAGTAAATTGAAAACATGCTTTGCCAGTCGGACAGCTTTTAGTCTTCTATATAATTTCACAAGGTTGGAGCATAAAGAAAGAAGGACGGTTTTGCATAGTCTCTCTAGATTGTCCCACGTCCTTTCCGTTTTGCTCACTATAGATGTTTTCTTTTGGATTTAGTTCTTGGGACTGAGATGGTTATGAAGGTTGTGTATGCTTTGTTGATTTGGCCATGTGTTTTGGCTCATCCTGTTAAAAGACCCATCATCAGGTTAAAGGTCAACAAATTTTCTCTTAAATTTCCAGGTATCTCAAAGAGTTCCTGGTGCCTAGAAGAGGAACAGGCCCAAAACATTACACGCCCTTCACCGTACCCAACAGTGAGGATGAGGGGCCTTTCATTCATTCTTCGTTTCACATCAGATCCGCCTCAAAGTTTAATCTCTGAGTCCCAGTCAAGTTCAGCAAACTCCAAACATTTGCTTGTGTGATAATGGGTCAGAAAAGCCTTTTTCTTGACATGTCTCCCAAATGACTAGTCACATGTAGACAGCGCCTTATCATCCTCATCAAAAAAAACGAGTCCTCGGTTGTCAAATAGGTGTTTAGGAACTAAAACTTAAGCTCCATCAGATGCTTTTATTCTGGTGAGAGTTGATCTTCAATATATCCATGTTAAGGATGTTAGGCTTAATTTTACAGAAAATCTCTTGATTTTTAGACTCGGTGTGTTCATCAAGTTGCTACAACCTAGCTTGTGAACTTCCAGGAACTAATGAAGTTTTGACAATGTAACAATGTTTATATATTTACTATGATGGAAACAACTGTAGAGCTGTAGATCGTACTGAAAGATTCTGGTTGTGGTGGAAAGAATATTGCAACATATAATGACATTATTAAAGAAACAAAACTTTTTTAAGGGCGTTTACTGTACGATTGCTCCAGTGTCTCTTAGCGTCTCCTGGCTCTTAATTCAGGGAGCTGTTTCCTATGTGAAATGGGACGTTGTCATTGTGATTCTTAAGGAGACCCAACAACTCGTGACGAATGATGACGGCTTAAAAGATTTACTGGTACATGGAAAGGGAATGTTTCTTCCAGGCTCCAGAGCCGATTCCAGGGCGGCACTGAGGAGGAGAGGTTAGAGGTTATAGCAGGAAGTGGAGTTTGATGTATTATGATTGAAATGAGATGGAGGCTTACTGAGACAGCAAGGATCCAGGGGAAGAGGTGAGTATGTCTGCAGAGGTTGTGGTGTGTGGAACGGTTAGTAATGTTTGTTTAGTTGTCCCAGGAGAGAGAAGAGGATGATGGTGGGGCGGTGGATCGTTGGCAGGTGGACAAGCTGGTGAGTAATGGATATTATGTGGAGAGGTCCGGGCAGGAGGTCCAGGATGGAGTGACCAGAGGAACAGTGAGGAGATTCTTCAGTAGAGATCCAGAGATAAGTTCATCAAAGGGCTCCAGGGAGCAAGGAGGCAGAGGGCTGGGAACCAGAGGGGGGATGTGGACTTGATAGAGGCTTTTTCTTGGAAGGAGAGCACAGAAAGTAAGGAAAGAAACAGGAGAGCTTAGAATGAGGCCTGATTACCAGTCTGGGAGTAACAACAATCTGGCAACTGCCTCAGGGGATCCACTCCTCTATATGCTGCATCTAACTGGCCCGAACGAGCTCCAGCTGCGAGGACCCACACCTGCCGGTCTCACCCTGCAGTCTGAGAGGTACTGCACGCCCACACACCCAACCTGTTCGATAAGGAGCTGATAAATCATCAGGTGGTCCTGATTCCTCATCTCAGTTGGGGGGCCTGTAGCTTAATGGGAAATTTAGGTCATCCGGTCAATTGGAAGGTTGTGGGTTTGATTCCAGCAGAATGGAGAAAACACTAACATTTGTGAGGATATATATGCAAGAAAAGCCTATTATTTTTAATGTATCTACCTTTAATTTATACATTTTTTTGTTCCTACTGTGTTTTATGAAGGAGATATTTACTGGTCAAGGAGGACCATTAATTTATGTTTTTGAGATAAAATTTCCAGAGCTAAATGCATGGAACTCAATTAGAGTTTGAGTGTTACCAAAGCATGTTGTAGAGGGATTGAGCAGAAAAGCATAAGTTATGTAGCAATGGGAGACACATTGGGTGAAAGTAGACAAACATGTCTTCGTTTTGATGTATAAATTATAGACGTGGAGATTAATCCGCAGGCATGACAGTAGTTTAAAGAAAGTTTCTGAATTTTGAAGCAGTCTTCTTCGCAGAATTATTTTAATTCAGCCACATTGAAGGGTTTTTACGTCTAAATGGCTTATTTAAGGTCATGCCATAGTAAATCCATCAATTTCTAAGCCCATACTTTGACTAGGTCACTACACAACCTTATTTTTTAACCATTCAGGATTTTCTGGTTGAGAGCAGAATTCATGGTTCATCAACAGCAAATCTTCAAGATACTAAAACAGCAAAACAACCTCAGACCATCACACTACCACCACCATGCTTTTTACCTGAAATGCTGTTAGTTTAACAATTGACGTAACAAAACGTACTTCTTCCAAAAGTTCCATTTTAGTCTCATCAATCCACAGAATATTTATCCAGAACTCTTGAGGATCATCCAGGTTGTTGGAGAAATGTGAAATGAGCCTTTGTGTTCTGTTGGGTCAGCAGTGGTTCTGGTCTTGGAACACCCCCAGGGAGGCCATCTTTGCACAGTATCTCCATCTTATTGTTGAATCATGAACTCTGACCTTAACAGAGGGAGTGAGGCCTGTAGAGCTTTAGATGTTGTTCTGGTTTCTGGATGAGTCGTTGATGAGCTCCTGGAGTAATTTTAGTTGGCCAGCCTCTCCTGGGAAGGTTCTTGTTTTCTCCATGTGTGGATAATGGTCCCAAAGCCTCAGAAAGGGCTTTGTAATTATTAGGACATGATCCGTTGCTTTTAAGATCTTTTAGCCTACTTCATGTTGTCAGACAGGTTCTCGTTAGGTGATTCTACAGGCCTGGCAGTAATTAGGGTATGGTCTGGTGAAATTGGACCACATAAATGTGGCTAATCACAGTTAATTTGTGATTAAAGAAGGAGATCAATTATATTTTATTAGATTTTCTCCTTTATTACAAAAGATCATTTGAAAACTGATTTTTGTGTTTATTAGGCTATATTTGTCTATTAAAAGTTGTTTTATGATCTGAAACATAAGGGAGTAAATACCTGTTCAGAGTGCTGTAATTATGACAGAAATCTTTAACTTCATCTCTGTTAGGAAGTCGTTTTGCTTCTCTTTATAGCAGCTAAAAAGTCCTTTAAAATGCCTAAAATTTATTCATGTTCTCTGTGCAAAACAAATCTTTAAGATTTAGCTCACTTTGTTTGTGTTATATATAAAACGAAGGTAAATCAACAAATGGCACATGGAGGGAATCATCTAATTTGTTTGTCTGAGAAGTTAATGGACGTTAACGAGCAAAACGCAGATTTAGTATTCGCCCCCAAATTCACAGAGCTCATCTGCTCCAATTTAATGTGTTTGATAAACCCAGTCTGTCTGCTCCATGGAGAGCTCTCTTTCCTGATGTTTGCAGGCAGAGCTTGAGCTAAATGATGGACGTGGCAAAGTTTGGTTCTGCAGATGTAGCCCATCCAGGCCCCGCGTCAGTCCTACATTAATATCTTGGGGCATCGGAAGCAGAACTAACAAGTTAAGCCCCAACGCTGGGTCTGCATGGCAGCGGGGGGGTTAATGAATGTGCCAGTGTGTATTTGGAGGGGGGGTTGCATGCATACATCAAACAGACGGTTGGTCAATATTGGAGTATGGAGAATCAACATGCTTTTTTAAACGAGAGGCTTATGCTCAAACATCACAGCGCAGCAGAGTCCGCCAGTCGGAGCATTTCCCGAGGCCCGGATCGCCGTTTCTCATTTGTTGCATTAGCGAGGAAGGCGGCGCACAAATAAAGTTTCCCTGAGCAGGAGGGGAGGGGGTGTCTTTGCATACAGAACAAGGCCAAGCGTGATTTTTACCGGAGCAGCTTCATCAGGAGGCTGTTCAGAGGGATTAGCATTTTTAAGAGTAGGCTGTTGTGATCGAATGGCAGCCAGATTATCATTCACCTTTATTTGTCTGACAAGTTTACACCAAATAACCGCTCTGTTTAATCATTGTTCTAGAAAGGAGGCCAAATGCACACGTGGTTTTTCAGATCATAATTTGTTCTTAGTTCTGCATAGCTTTGAGACAATATGTGGAAAAAGGGGGACGAGTTCCCTATGTAAGGTGCTTCATGTAGACGTCTCTGAAAACATCTTCAGCTTAAAGATAAATATCAGGAACACGAAATATTTACAGTTAGCACAGGTCTTCTTATGAAGAAATATAGTAATACATGCCTGATATCCCAAAGATAGATGTACAGGAGGATGGTTAAACATCGAGACCAAAACAGGACATGTCATCCCAAAAACCTTTATGGTATAAGGTAAACCAAATTCCAGGAGGTTTGTGTTTGCCTAGTTTTGATGTGTTTGGGATTATTGTCCCATTGAAACATCCAGGTTTAAGCACCAAGTTGTTGGTTTGAGGTCAAGTTGAAGAATTTGAAAGGAAGTCCTCCTCCTACTTAATATATCTATCACGAAACAGACCCACAGCATGATACTCCCACCACCATGCTTGACAGCATCACCTTGACTCCTCCAAACATACCTCTAATCATTGTGGCCAAACAGCTCGATCTTTTTCCCATCTGACCATTAATTGTTTCTCCTGAAGGCATTTAGTTTGTCTGTATGGATAGCTACTAATTGTAGCATGATGTAGAGGCTCCCTTATTTGTTGGCACCCTCTCAGTCCATGTTTCTGCATGTTCTCCCCTCGCATGCATGGGTTCTCACCGGGTACCCTGGCTTCCTCTGTTGAGGTGAAGACTCCAGCAACATTTGAAGTCCGTGATGAAGGCCGTAAACCAAATACATTGGTCTGCTAATAAAGTTGCCTCCCAGTACTTCAAGTGTAGCTGAAATATTCCCCTCTCCATGCACCTTGGCAGTCTGTGAAGTTGTGCCAGAAGCTTTCGGTACTCTGGCTTCCTCCCACAGTCCAAAAACATCCCTGTTAGGGTAATTGGCCTCTCTGAATAGCCCTTAGGTCTGAGTGTGTGTCTTTGTGTTGCCCTGTGATGGACTGGTGACCTGTCCAGGAAGTATCCCCCCCTGTTGTTTTTATTGTTTAATCGTTCAAACAAATTGTTTTAAAGCCCAAACTTCCACCACTGTACATCAACAACATGCAGCAACAAGGCCTCTCTCTGAGCTCCTGCTTCCTCCTCCTAACCATAACGTTCTCCGCCTGCCACCAGGCTTTCAGCTCTGCACAAATAAAGACAACGAGCTACAGGATCTCGCTGGTTCGATCTCCTCCTGTGTGAACGGCGACGTCGATGAACCGCTCTCCCTCCACCTCTCCCTCTTCTCATGCCAAATTGTGTTTTACAGCATCTGTTCATTATAGATGGCCGACATGATGGATATGGTCATAATATTAATGCAAGACTGACAACGGCAGACATGAATCATGACCGACTTTATTTCAAAGGCGGCGTTTCATTGGCCCGCCACTAAAAAGTGATCTATAAATGTCAGAGAATGACAGCAATGAAGCATTATGAAGTACATGTTGATGGTGCAGTTTCATTGTTATTTACTAACGTGTCGTCGTCTTGTGACGGTCGCTGTGGACGTCCAGTTAGACGGTAACTGGCTCTCTTTCAGGTGCTGCTTCAGAACGGCCTGAAGAAGGATGTTCTCATATGCAACGCTGGCCTTTGGGTATGGAAGTCCGAGGGTGACTTGAAATTGAAAGTCTTCCATCAAATTGAGATTTCATTTCCCATATTCATGTGGTCCTCATGACAAGGAGGCATCAATCTTTTTTTGAAACTGTGGCTTTATCTTCAGAAAGAGGAAAAATAATAAAAATGGCCTATCTGGTAGCTGCGCTTCCTTCTTCAAGCTGAATCACCATCTTCGGATGCCAGATTTTGCAAAAAGAATCAAACTGAAACTTTATTCATATGAAGTTTCTCAGAAACTGGAGCTCGTGATCATTCTGACCTTCTACAAATTGCTCTCAGACGTAAGCATGAAGCCTTCATCTGTCTACAGCAGACTTCTGGCAGCTCGTTCCCATCAAATCGGCCCTGCAGTTGTTCAGTCATGTCTCTGTTTTACAAGCAGCTGTAATGTGGCAGAAATATGTTGGATCTGCAGTGTGAATTTGTGTTTTCACATCATTTGGTTATGTTTGGTTCGTTTGTTTAAATTGGTCTAAAAGTTTCCTGAGAAGAAGCTTCTATAACACCTCAAAGTGCAAAGGAAATAAACCCAGATTACTGACCTGAATGCATGTAATCTGTTCATGAACTCGAAGAAAACTATGGGATTAAATCCATTTTTAAGCAAACGGTGAAGCCTGTGAGCTCAGCAGTTGCACCTTTGACCCAAACCGCCTCCAGCAGAACCGCTCTAAGGAATTTTTGAGCATCGCAGCGATCGTGTGGTTAAACCTTAGGAGGACTCTCCACCCTCTCGTAATGACAGATCCCGGGATTTACTGAGTGCTTGAAGGGAAAATTTAAACCATATGGACACGTTTACATAGAATCATGAGAAAAAAAAGTACACCCTGTTTAAATTTGAGGGTGTGATGTATTAAGGCCTAATACAAATTATCTGCTCCTTTATAGGTGTTAAGCTTACTTAAGTTCTGCCTCAACTGTACAAAACCACCCAAATATTTTACACCATATATTAAGCTTTGTGAAAAACTAAGTAAACCCTAGCTGCTTCAACTGGATTAAAGAGGGAAAGCAGCCACCCGGAGTTTTGGCTGTTTGCTGCTCTGGAGCAACACAATGCCAAGATGTAAAGACATCAGCAATACTGAGTAGCAGCTGTAGAGCATGGTGGTGGAGAGGTGATGATGTGGGCTGGATCTGCAGTCATAAGACCTGCACACGCTCCAGTCCTTTTCAGCTGGAGTTCTTCAGGGTTCTGTTTTAGGACCAATCCTGTTTTTGCTGTAGCCCTTTTGGTGACATTATAAACGACATCTTTCTCCACTTTTAAGCAGAGGGCATCCAGATGTACTGTCCCTTTACAGACTCTGACCAAACCAACTGTTTGGGTGTCAGACATTAGGAAACGGCTAAGTAATAAACTTCAGTTAACGATAAAATCTCCGATCATAGCTCCTGACAGCACAACACTTGGCTTCAGCCTTCAGGTCTAGTCTGAGGAGCGTTGGTGTTTGTTTAATGTATCCGTGTCTACAGAAATACTTCCAGCCAAATGAGATTGGTGTTAAAACATTCATTAGAGATGATCATTCATGTTTTTAATTTTTCTTACTGTAGGTTAAATGCCGTTGCTGCCTCAACTGGACTGTGGAAGACGCTCTTGTCTTTACGTTGTGTCGGTCGATTTCTGCTTATTCAGATGAAGAATTTAATAGTCAGACAAGCTTTTAAAGTCCTGTGATCTCTTCTGTTTTCTGTCACATTTAAGTGTTTCAGATCACCTAAGATAACCTGAATAGTCAGTCAGTCATTTTCTACTGCTGCGATGGACTGGCGACCTGTCCAGGGTGTACCCCGCCTCACGCCCATAGACTGCTGGAGATAGGCACCAGCTCCCCCGCGGCCCACTATAAATAACCTGAATAATAACTAAATATTGTTTTTATTTATTGAGGGGAAAAAGCTTTGAAAACAAACCTGGTCCTGTGTGAAGAAGTAATTGCCTCCCCTGTTAAATCATGAACTATTAATCTCATTTTCTGGAGAGGTAAGTTGGCTAACCTGTCAAACCTGTAGAATGAA
Organism: Crenichthys baileyi; assembly: GCA_036173005.1. Lineage (NCBI taxonomy): Eukaryota > Metazoa > Chordata > Actinopteri > Cyprinodontiformes > Goodeidae > Crenichthys > Crenichthys baileyi. The sequence goes on from JAHHUM010001169.1 coordinate 889,698, forward strand.
ACAGAACCTGTCTGGCAGCATTAAGTAGGCTAACATATTCCAAACACATCATGCCCCGATCTACAGGAATTTAAGAACCGGTGAGAAACAGAGACATTGACATCTATCAGCCTGGAAATGGTTACCAAGCCATTTTTAAGGCTTTGGGACTCCATAGAACCACAGCGAGAACCATGATCCACAAATGGACTAAAATGGAACGGTGAAGAACCTTCTCAGGAGATGTCGGCCTACCAGAATTACTCCAAGAACTTAGAACCCAGAACATCTAAAGCTCTGCAGGCCTCACTGCCTCTGTTAAAAAATAAGAAAGAGAGACGGGGCAAAAATGGCCTCCATGGGAGAGTTCTGAGGCCAGAACCACTTCTGACCCAACGTACAAAGGCCTATCTCACATTAACCAAAAAAAACTTTAAAAAAAAATCTTGATGATCCCCGAAGCTTTGGGGTAAATATTCTTTTTGGAAGATGTGTGTATGGTTACATCTGTTATGAAACTAACATGGTGGTGGTAGTGTGATGGCCTGGGGCTGCTGTGCTTCTTCTCGACCCGGACTACTTAGTTTAATTGATGGGACCATGAACTCTGCCCTGCAGCAAAAAGTCCTGAAGGAGAACGTCCAAATCCACCTCTGATTGGCTCAGAAACAAATAAAAGGTCGCTCATGCTGAAAACCCCGCAATGTTTCTGAATTAAAACAATTCTGCAAAGCAGAGTGGGTCAGTGAAGTTGAAGACTCATCAGCAGGTCAAAACACCTGAAACAGAAGAAATCAGTAAAGTGGGGGAAATACTTTTTCACAGCGCGGTTCTTCCTAGAGTACAGCAGAAATGTTGCTCCATGTTGAGCTGCTTGTTTGTGACATCATGAATCGATGGATGGGTCGTGTCAGCTAATGATGTCATCATCACAACCTAAACAGAGTCTGTCGTTAGATGAACGTGTGAATCCTGCTCGGTTCCCTCCGCCGTGTCACCCAACCTGGATAAAAACTATTTTTGTCTAATATTTTTCCAGCTAATGTAAATTACGACTGGGTGTTGGTATGTAGTCTGTAATTACACCTCATCCCCCTGCTCCTCCTCCTTCTCCTCCTGGTTAGTGGAGCCTCGGCTCGGGCCTCCTCGGCTCTGCTGCTGCTGCTGTCCTGTTTGAAAGACGACTGCTGCACCCTACAGTTTGAAAGCCGCTTCTCGCTGCTTCCCAACACTGCTCATCCTCACGCTGACTGGTTTCTGTGGAGACAAATCAAAAGGGAAGACTGCAGCTGTGGCTTTATGAAGAAAAAATATTTGAAACAGAAGAGAATGCATAGCCTCCCTGTTGTCGTGCAGCTTTCAACTGCCTCCAGGTCTTAAATAATTTCTGGTTTTGGTGGAGGTTTTAGTTTTGGACGATGGTTTGAATTAAATATCAAATGCTTCTCTTACTTAATGAGGGGCTGATCTGTGAATACTCAGAATATTTGGCTCCAACATGGTAAGGTTTTATACAGTCATCGCCTCAGAAAGCCCATTTTGGTCTAAAGCGGAAATAGATGTGGCGATTCTTCCTGCGTTTAAGGTAATTATCATCTTCTCTCAGGTCAAGACACCAAAAAATATTCTTTCACTCTAAAATGAGGCTCAGATCTTTTTAGTTTTCCTTAATAAATCCCCCCTGCAGCTAGAGGCACATTAAAGTGGGATCTGATGTCTTGGTCCTACTGAATAACAACCATACTGGCTCCTGATGTTTTTCAGGTGTGATAAAGCAGACTGCAAGTGGAGCAGACCGGCAGCAGCACCGGCCCGTCTGCACAGTCTGGATCTTCTCCCGGCAGTGGCAGCATCAACAAGGGGCTTTGGCTTGGAAATCCCACTTGAGGTAGTTGAACCACACACACACACACACCTCCTGACAGCCAAGTCTGCTCTGAACAGCATTTCCAAAGCTTCAACTGTACTGTTAGAGCATCAAAAATCCTTCACAGGGATCACCCTATGATCACTTTTAGAGTAAAACCTAAACCGTAAAGACAAATATCTCCTCAAAAAACCTTTAAACTTAGTTTTATACAAAATCCTGTAAATAAATGCGAGAATATCTCAGACTTGAGCCTCATTAAGTAAAAGAAAACAACTTAAATGTGACATTATCATGGCGGGAACTGGTTAAAACAGCTTGAAGCCTGAAAATACCAACATAAATAAAGAATAAAAGAAAATATTAAAGCCAAACTAGATAGATTAATAGATAATTAAATAAATTCACAAAAAAAGAATGAATCAATACAAGAAACCGAAGAATTAATTGGCAATGAATAGATAAGTAATCTGAAAATTTAATAAATTACAATAAAATAAAGTAGATAAATTGATTAATTAAAATAATTAATTAAAAATAAAATAAATGAAGAACTTCTGAGTAAATAAATAGTAGCGATTTGAGTAGTAAATAAACAGTTTTAAAACAAATAAATAATTTATTGCTGAATAGGTGTATAGAAAAGATCATTGGATTAAATAAATATCTTTACACATAACTAAATGAAAAACAATAAAATAAATTACAATTTAATAGGACACCAACAGATAAATGTCAGGATAAAATAATATAAATAAAATAAATATGTCAACAGGTTAATACATTATGAAATAGTTTAATCAAATAATAACAGCTCTATAAATAGATCTAAAGAGAAAGATAAATCATTAAGTTGAATAAATCAATCAAATGATAACAGATCAGTAAATGGAATAAACAATAAATGATGTGATAATAAATATTAGTTATTTGTCAGTATTTTAGTATTTTTAGATTTAATGAAGTCTAGAAATAGTTTCTTGATTTTTCTCTGACTAATAAATATCCAAAGATAAGGATTTATAGATACGATCACACTGTGTTCTTTGTGAAACATACTGTCATGCATGCATTAATCTTCACATTATTATTCATATAATCACAGTAAATTACTGTATGTATCATTGAATAGATGTTTTTGTTTGTGAAGTGCCTTGAGACAACATTTATTGTGTATCGGTGCGATATAAATCAAACGAGGTTGATTTGAATTAGCTGGAAGCTCTGGGGAAGTAATTCACCTCCTATGTGATGAGTCCGAGCTGCGCCACAGCAAACCTGCATCCAGGACAGTTCTACCTTCTAAATTGGGCCGAAAAAGCTGCTTTTATCCCCAAGTAGAAGAAACAGTGAGGACCTTTCTTCAGAGAGGGTTTATCTGAACGTTTGAGTTACAAATGAGGGCTGAAACTGGAGATAAAGGCTTTGGATCTTTCTAGTCATTGGATTAAATAGTTCTCTGTTTACCTGTTAGCTGTGTTTCAGTGCTCGAGGTTTTGGATTAAAGCTAACAAGAACATCAGATTGTGCAAGTTTGAGTTTAATCGAGCAATGTTGTGCAAGCCGAAAGTTCAGCAGCAGTAGAAGAAGAAGGGGGAGGTGAAAGTTGAAGCTCCAAATGGAGATGCTCTGACTTATCTGCTGCCGCCTTAAGTGAAGCCGCTGTGAGATAGACGGAGTGAAAAGAAACCAGCGATTGTCTTCTCGCTCTGCCTCCCTCGCTGTAATCTGATTGGGCACGTTCCCTCGAATCGAGGGCAACGCCAAAACAAAAGATCACCAATCAGATAGACGGGGCTCCCACTGAAGTTCCTGGCATGGCATGAATGCTTTGCCCCTCTCATGTGAGCTCGTATCTAGCGGTGAGATTCCCCGTGTCTCTTTTATGTGTTAATCGTCACCGCTCAGTGAGACTATTGTGCTATCTGCATCGCCGGGGGGAGGAAACGGCAGAGAAAGAGAGGAGTTTATATCAGGAATGAATGCGAGGCAGCGCAGACTGCCAGGACTGTTTCACACGAGCTGAGAATCACCTCATCCCCCCGTTGACTAGGGTCCAAGAGTGCAATGTGGTGCTCTGCCACCTCAGACGTCTCTAACTGATTGGAAGGAAAATGTAGAACAAATATGGAGCTCATCAGAGTACAGGAACGAGTTTTACCTGAGAGGTCCCTCTTTATAGAGCGTAAACAGATCGATACATTTGGCTCAATGTGGTCATCTAATTATTATAACCATTTTACCAGTGCCTTCTTCTTTTCATAGAGATTCTTAAGGAGAAGTAATTTCAAAGACAACATTGTAAATTCTTTGAGTTTTGTTTTTTGTTTTCAAATTTTGCTTAAAAAGACGATTTGAGTCTCTTTTTCCGCTTTGTATTGTTAGTGCACATTTAGACTTAGACATTAGTAGAAAATCCAATCAGTTTTTTAAACTAAAGTTGGCCAAATTGAAGCAAATGTCACCAAATGTTTCTGGTTTTAATTTGAACCCCAACTATGTGGACCATGTTGGTTTCAATGGTTTTGTTGTAAACGGGCATTAGTCAAAAGATAAAGTACAAATCCAACGTCGCCAGGTTGAGTTTACTGAAAAGGTATTTGATGAAGTGGTGTACAGACAGAACCAAGCCTGCTCTTTGGGCGATATTTGGACTTCTCCTTTTTTTGTAAAGGCAGTCATCTTAAACCTTTTTTTTTTTTTTTAACAATATAGGATTGATGGATCAGTAACTATAAAGTAACCGGCCTAGACCAAGTACCTTTACAACGATCACTTACTCAGATGACTCAGAGAGTTGTAAAGATGCCTACAAAAAGCACCAAAGGTAATAAGTGGCTGCACCAGTCAATCACTGGAATGCCCTAAAGTCAACCCAAAAGCCTTTGGGTCATGCATTGGCCTGATAACTGGTCGGTTGATGGTTCGAACACCCTTTTTGTCTCTCTCAGTCATGGTGTCCTTGGGCAAGACATTTCACCCGCCTTGCCTGCTGATGGTGGTCAGAGGGCTCGGTGGCACCGATTGTATGGCAGTATGCCCCAGGGCAGCTGTGGCTACAGTGTAGCTCATCATTTAACATTTAAGTTCTGGTAATGTTGTGTAATATTTCTAGAAGATGTCCTCTGTGTCTGGTGACCTTTCTACTAGCGCTACCTCACTGCGGATGAATCATTAACATGACCATAACATACCTGATTTTTGAGCGTAAAATTATGCCGTCTGTCACTGGAGACATCTTACTAATCATTGGTTAAATCATGCCCCCAAAGAGCACTGATGATTTCCAGTAATTTTCAGTTATTTACTCATACTCCACTGTCAGGTATGGGTGAATCCGGTAAATGACCTCTACCAGGAGGAGGTGGCTCGGTTATTTTGGTTCAATCAGGGTCAGTATTCAGTGCACCCGACAAGCTGAAATAGTAATCAGAACAAAACGAAATAAAAAAGGAGTTATAAGTAAGTTTATGACTATTTATGTTGCTGTTTTTGAAGACGTGCTGTTTGATTGATAAATGTCGTCCCTGTCCTCAGTTTAACGCAGGGTTCCTCTGCATTTTCCAGTTGTAAAACTCCATCCTTTTCCAGACTGGTTGTCTCTATGCTAACATGGATATTTAGCAAAACAGACGTTTTCTGATGCGTTTGTAGCTTTTGTTCACACTGTATCTCAGTAGTTGGCAATGATTATTGAAATTTACAAACTCTACTTACTCAATTCTTCACATTGTGTCACGTTACAACCAAGAACTTCAAAGTATTATGTTGGGATTTAATGTAAATGACCCACGCAAAGTGGAGCATAACTGTGAAGTGAGATTATACATACATTTATATTCAGCCCTTCTTTCATTGCAGCTACAGCCTATTGTTTTTTGTAAAATATAAAAGTTCTGACAGATTAGGTGGAGAACATCAGTTTTCAATTTCTCAGCTTGATTAACTTCGACTAGGCCATTCGGACACAGCCTCCAACAGGTTTTCTTTCAGCTAATCCCTGTATTTAGCTCTTCCTATCCACTCTGACCAGTTTCCTATATCCACTTAAGAGAAGTATCCTCACAGCATGATGCTGCCACCACTATGTTTTATCATGGAATGCCGGTCAAAAGGTCTCAAATACACCAGAGCAGCTTCTTAATATTCACACACTGTCTGGATTCACATCAAATACAAGCAAAATATATTGAAGTTTGTGTAAAATGACAAAATGTGAAAAGGTCAACGAGTGGGAACGGTTAGACAGGAAACTGTGGTAAAGAAGGGGGCACTGTTGGAAGTCTGATATATTTATCTGTATTTTCCAAAAACCGTTAAAAACCTGAACAGTGCACAGAAAGCCGTATCCATCACCTAAAACGCAACCACAGTCTGTTGATCAAAAACAAAGTTTCAAATCTTGTTGCGGGTTAATCTTTAAAGTAACATAATTTAATTTACTGTCATTTGTTGTTTTTTTTTGCTTGTTTTGGGAAGTCTAGAAATGTAAAAATGTTTTTAAATGTTTGCTTCAGGCTTATCCAGACCTGGAAACTATTAAAAATATAACCCGTACCCAAGGTTGTGTAGGAAACAGCTGTAATGGTTTATGCATTTATATGTATTTTTATTGTTATATTTAGCTTTGGATAGAGATGCTTTGTGTATCAGATAGAAATGAGGGTAACAAGAGCCTTTGCGTTCTGTAGTTTCGGATTATGAAGGTTTTTATCACCGGTTAAAGATCAGAATGGTGGAAATTTACAGTGTGAAGTTAATGCTTAAACAGAAAAACACTGAAAATCTGCTCCGTCACAGCTCGGCTCTGACTGCTGTGAGTGTGTGTGGGAGAGAGAGAGTGTGTGTGTGAAGCAGATGCCATTCTGCTGATCTCAGCCCGCTTCCATCCCATTTATCAGTCCCAAATCCTCTTCAAGAGTCCGACGGGAGCGAGCTGTCGTTCCGCTCCCCCTATTCCCAGCACAGGTCAGGAGGCTCCCGAACCGTCCCGTCTCATCTCACGGGTCGACCTTCGCCTGACAGGGAAAATCTGCCCGCCGAAGAGTCGCAAGCTGCCGCAGAAACGACAGCAACAGTCGGTCTGTGTTTGTCACCGACAGTCGAATATGTTGACGGACGTGCTGCACTTCTGTGGGACCTATTGGATCAGAACTAGATTTAATGACTCCAACATGAAATTGCAGTATTTTATTCATATTTTTATATTTTTGTTTCTTGGGGGGTTTTTTTGTCCCTTTTCTCTGGGTGAAATGATCATTATACGCTTAATTAGAAGAAAATACATAAAAATAATAGAAAAAGCCTGAAAAACTGCAAACATGATTTCAACAGCTACAGTATTGAGTAAAATAGTGCAATAAATAAATAAAAATACAAATGCACGCATAAAAATTAAAGAGGATTGCACTTTGTCCACAACTTTCAGTACAAACTTCTGCTGCTTTTTAACAAACAGCACTTTGACCTTGCACCAGTTGTTTCAGTCTCAAAAAAAAAAAAAATGTGGTGGAAATGAGCTCAAAAGTAGCTTCACAGCAACATAGAACAGAGACCAGTTAAAAAAGCAGGTTTAAAGGTTGCGTAGGCACTCTGGGAAGCAAGCCTCGTTACGTATCGAACTGAGAGCGGGCTCATTTGCAGAAGCAAGTGTTTGCAAGGTTCAAAGGTTGAATACATTGAGCAGAAATGTTATGAAAGCGTTTGGCTTTCCTGCAGAAGTACAGTCAAGATGGTGAGAGGCTTTTACTGTCAAACATATGCATGCTTCCTCCCTGAATCCTCCAGCTTTGATCGAGCTCAGAAAGATCTGATATCATCCGTCAACACAGGGAGGAGGAAGGCGAGTCAGCAGGAGGGTGATGAGGGAAAGCTGGAGAACAGAAGTTAGGTTTCGCCACTGTACCGAGCGCTCATTTTATTGACGTGGGAAGACTCGGGAAACAAGCTGCTTTCATTCTTGCATGTCGAGTCCTTCTGTTGGCGCGCAAATCCACAACAGTTTTAGATTTTGAGAAATACGGGGGCAGCTGGCGTTCCCACAGCCGTGCTGGAATTAGCTGTTTACGCGCTGCAACCCTATCTGCTCTGCACCTGGGCGACGGCGAGCGTGGCCGGACCCGCACCTTTGACTCGGGCATTGGCTGAGACAGAAAACATGTGCTCTCAGACAACAAAGAAACCCTGCTGCATGTTCTTACATTATGTGCAGATGGAGGTTAACATCTAAAGCAAGTAAAGATGGCGGTAAATTTAAGCTTTTTAAGTTATCTAGTTGGAAAATGAGAATAAGAACAAGTATTTTTTTAGTGAATAAAGGGTTTAAAGTGATTATTTGTACTTTAACTAACCTTATCAGTTTATTTCAGCTGAAAAAATATTAAATATCTAAGAAACTACACATTAGGTATGAAAGCTCAACATCATTAAATTTGAAACATATTACATTGAAGGACTATTGGAAAATTTTAAACCATAAAATAAATGAATGAATGAATGAAGCAAAAATCAAAAACAAGGATAAGAGGCATCAGTTGAAAAGCATTGAATTCTTTTTTAGTTTAGAAAAATATTATTTGTTTCTATAATTGTGACCATTAAATAATGTTTATAGCTCATTAAAACAAATTCCCATGTAAAATCCTCTGTCAGTGATGAAAAGTTCAAGAACAGTTAGGGAAACTCCCGTTTTTCACATATGACGACTGGTATTAGAATCAAAACATGTTAAAACTACAAATTTTCAGATTTTGTTCTCATTTTTTAGGTAAAAGGTTTGGTGTAAGAATCACAATTAAGGATGAAAACTGAGTGGAAATGCAGTAAATATTTTGTTACACAATTAAAATGAAAGAAAAAATCTATAATTTGAATGCATATAAAAAGATAAATTTAGATAATGAAATTCCCCGGCGAAGCCCTATGACAGTGATGACCTGTTGAAGAGCAATCAGAAATCGTTTTATTTGATGACTGGTGTAACAATCAGAATCAAGAATGAAAACTCACCTTTCCCCAGATTTAACAATTTGTTTTTTAATACAATTTTTTTGTTTTGGCTAGATAAAACATATTTTAAAAGATGCACAAAAATGATTCATTTGAATAAAATTTCACTGCAGTATTTAACACAACTGATGGTGGTTATGTTTTAATATTACCCTTTATTCAACCATTTATACATTTTAATAAAAACCTCAAGAGATCAATCAAGAAAAAAAATTCTCACAATTTGCAATTAAACATTTTTTGAAAAATGTATATTTAAAAATATGAATTTATATATCTGCAGTAAACTAAAACAATAAGAGGTCTCTGGTTAAAGATTACAATAAAAGTTTTGATCTATTACTTTTTTTACATGGAAGACATTGTCTGTATAGAGAATGGCAAATCTATCTATTAGTAAGGCCTGGCTTTGTATGACAATTTTTAATTTAAATTAAACGTATTTAACACACACACACACACACACACACACATAATATATATATATATATATATATATATATATATATATATATATATATGTGTGTGTGTGTGTTAAATACGAATAGATACTGCGAATAGGTGTTATTGGTCTTTAGAAAATTTACGGTGTACATTACTTGTGTCTAGGTAAATATACCAAATCTAAACATACATTGTCTCAGTTAATTTACAGTGTTTTAATACTGATTTAACATAAATATGTAATCCATATCTGTTGTCTTTCGGGAATTATACAGTATATAAATGTTATAAACATTAAATATACAGGTTAAACACGTCGTCTCTAACTATATAGACACAACACAATGTCAGCAGTAACAGTATAGATTAAACATGTAAACATTCACCATATAATTTAAGCACGTCATCAGTAAGGGTGCACCGATCGATCAGCCGGCCGACCTAACAGCCCTGATTTACTTAATTTTGGGTGATCGGCGATTGGCCGATACTTACATGTGAAACCGATCTTATCTAATCGTCTAACCTGTTGTGCAAGTTTTGTTTGTTTTTAAAACGTGAAAAATGAAAGACTAAAGGAACTGCAATACTTCCTCATGTGCAGTTATAACAAGTTTGTAACGTTTTATGGGTATTGTTCAATGTTTTTCAATAAAATAAGATTGGAACATTGAAGGTGTATTGTGACCTTAGAACACCTGACAGCGTCAGCTATAAAAAAAAAAATCGGTATCGGCGTTACGGGCTTTTTAAATCAGTGATCGGTATTGGCCAGAAAACTGCAATTGGTGCACCCCTAGTTATCAGAGCTAACCCTGTAGATTAAACATGTTGTCCCCAGTGAACATAAAGCGTGAACAAGTCTTTGGTTATCTTACACCATAAACACACAGTCTCTTTTAACCGTTTAGAATAAACATTATCCACAGTAACCTTACAGATTAAAAACATTGTCTCTTGTAAATATAGAGTGCATTTAATATTTCTGAAAATAAACTTGGTATTATATGTTGTCTCTAGTACATGTACAATGACTGTAGACTGTTTCTTGTAAATGTAATGATTCTCTCTTATTTGAAAAAAAATAACCAACATCATGCCACAGAGCAATCTTATCTTGGAGAAAGTATGCACTACACAAGATAAGCCGAGCTTTATTACTTTGGGTTTTAGTAGAGAGAATCTGTGCCATAAAAACAGTTTGGGGCTCTCCCAGTCTGCCACAGCCCAAACTCTGCATCCATTACGACTTCATCTTCAGCAGACCTTCACAGGAGTTGACTGGGTCGCCGGTGTGACAGGCAGGCGGGGTAAACAGCGGTGAGGAGCGAACATGTTGTCGCCCGTGTTGAACATCTGACCTGGCTGGAACCTGCGGCGAGTGGCACAGCTGAACAGGAGGCCGTCTGGATGGGAGGGAGGGAGCGGAGGGGAGGCTTGGCGGTACATGCTTGGCCACTTGCCCTGGTCCCATTGACCAGACAGCTGAACTGTAGCGAGGGAAAGGGGGGCAGGAGGGGAGTGCAGGAAATGGATGGAGCTTACATGAGAAAATAATAATCTGTGCAGTTAACTGTCATTCAGGGTCCATCTTTGCTGGGTGTGTCTATTTGTTTTTTCTCTCATTTTAACTGGAAAACTGACAAAAGAGGAAAGAGATTAATCACTTGGAAAGCTGTTAACACCTGTCAGAATATTTTATATTACACATAAAAAGAACAGACAATAAAACTGATAATCTGTTTTATTAACGGATTCATGCAATTGTACACTCCTAATAAATCTGTCAAATCATGACGGACAACATTAATCCCAGAAAAGCATTGTTTTTGACTCGGACAAGACATAAACACGTGTCCACATTTTCTCTATCCTCAGCTGTGATGATCTCTGGGCGCTTGTGTTAGATCCCCGTGGGGTCCGGCTGTTGGACCTACCCACCCAGACTGTGTTCCAGCCAATCAGGTGCTGATGTGTCCAAACAGGAGACGGGCTGCGGCGACAGATGGCGGGCTGACCTGGAAAACCTGCCCCCGTTTTAGGGTTCAGCAGCCCGCAGATGACAGGTATTATTTCGTAACCTGGAGAGGGAAAATGCGTTGGGATTCACGCTGTTCATCATTAACTTGTTTAGAAATTTCCTGTTGCATCAGTTGTTGCTTTTTGGTCACTTTGTTTCTTTTTTGGGACTAATATCACATTCAAAAAAATCACACCATTCGGCTTTTGCATCTTTATTTTGGCTTAAAAACCTGGATTTAAAGAGCAGCGCACACTACCAGCTCATTATTTTACCTTCAGCCTGTGACTTACATTTATCTGCGTCTCCAACCAGCCGTGCAACTTCAGTGTCAGGGCAGATCTGTCTGGCAGAAAGTGCTTTTAGATGAAGTTGTTCATAAATTTTAATACATGTCAGCTAACATGTCAGCTAACATGATGTATAGACTGAGAGCTCATTCATATTTCAGATGGTTTGCTGTTGAGAAAGCAGTGGGGTTACACACCTTACTCCGCACTAAAGGACCATGTGGTCACAGCTGTCACAGTGGGAGTAGCTAATCTGGCATTAACTCCATTTTTCCTAGCTTTTTGAGAAACTATTTTTTTCTCTTCTTATACTTTACCAAAGGTGATACATAAAACACTGAATGAATCGGTAGATTTGCACAGATTGCAATTATATAAATATGCGAGTTTCCAATCGAGTAAATTAAGATTTTTCTGTGCTTTGAAACATGTCAATGCAGAGGCAATGCTAGCTAGATAGCTTCATGATATTTAGCTTAAAACAAATAGCTTGCTCCCTTTTTTTATAAATGTGTGTGTCTATTTTTATAGTTAAAGCTTTGTTTTGATTGGTCCCTTATTTATTTTTATTAAAATTAGCTAAATAGTATATTTTCGCTAACACTAGCTGTCTGATCAGCCCTTCGGTTGAAACATGGGACAGAATTATAAGCTGGTATTATGTGTACAAATGCTAACCTCCTTATCTTTTGGTTTCATTGTAATTTAAAGTAAGTTAGAAAGTTATTCTAATAGGCTAGCTATTTTAGGTTATGCCAAATTTAAAAAAGTTGCTAGGTAGCTAGATTTTTTTCTTCAGCTAAGGTTTGCCTCCACACATTAAGTTGAATGGGTTTGATATATGAAATCTGAATGACAGTGATGATTCAGATTTCAGTTTGTTTGTTGTTTATGCTGGTTTTATTGCCTTCCCCGTGGAGAATGACGAAAATTCAATCGGGGAGATCCCCTCCCCTCCGGGTTTCCCCAATGGCTCCGGGTCTCTCCCCAAACCCAAAATCAGCACACGTGCCCCTTTCATCATTTCCATCCCTTGTGGCTCTTTAAACATCCCACGGGGCCTCTTTTTCCCATTTTTATTTTATCTAACTCTTTTCTCTCGCTATCATCCTATATCTAGCCCGGTTTTCCGACACTTTACTTTCTACTCCTGCTTATTTTTTAACCCAAATTGATACATTTCACCCTCGTTTCCCCTCGGCCTTGTTGGGGGAAGACAATTCTAATACTAATTCTAAGACGTTCATCAAGTTCATGCATTATCAGTATTCGTGTCTTCCTCTGGGGTCTGAGCGCCAAACAAATAAACATCCATTGTGTAACTTCTCTAATCGCATTTTGTGTTTCTTATTGTGAGTCTCTACAGGATTGAAATAATTATTCTTTTCTGGAGTTCTTTTTTCTTAAAACCAAGAATATATAAAACATGTCAATACATTTCAGTCATTTGGTCCCACAAACATCAACATTCATCCATCCATTTGGTTAACAAACAACCCACCAAACAAAGGTCAGTCTTGAACCGCTAGGGAAGAATATTTCCTGTCTTACATTCAAGCTAGGCTATCATCAACGGGGTGTGCAGCACTTGATGCCTTATCTGTACTTGGACCAGCTCAAAAGAGTGAGCATTGCAATTTTAACTGTCCTGGAAATGTTTTGAAGAACACTGGGTAGTTTTGTCTGCTTTTCAGGTGGTTAACACATTTCTCTTACAGTATTTTGAAACATGTGACCTTAAAAAGCTTGTTTGCCAAAGACATTGTGCCTTTCTTGGTTAATGGCTGGATGTGTTGTTGTTGAGAAATGTTGCATATTGTCTAAATTTAATCTGAATATGTAAGTGTTTCTGTCACTAATCTCTATTTTGTTTTTCATACTATGGGGGACCGATGCTTCTCTTAGGAATATTTTCCGTTGTCACATGTATGTTTTATTAAATCTATGTTTATTTTATTCCAGTCTTTGTGAAAACAAATGAATGAGCATTCCATTTGGGAAAATATAAGGGCTCACCTTTAAATTTACCACTTTTTCGCCCCAAAGTAAAATATTTTCCAATCCTACTAAAGAAAAATGATCACAAATTGAGTATTTAAACCAGTAAAAGTTGAACACAGTTTAGAGGCAGACTGAAATCATATCGAATTTTTCTGCACAAATCTCTGCCTTGCTCAGTTGAAGGTGACTGATATCTGATTTTTCCAACCTAAGCCTCCTGCCTTGTATGAAAATTACACACATTACCGGTCCATTAATTGATCTGAGTCCTGCTTTGAAATGTGGACATTCCTGAGAATCAGAAATTAGGGCAGGCTCCAGGGCCAATTAGGTGAGTCTTTGCCGCATCTCGAACGGCTGCTCCAACGAATTTCAATCAATTCTGACTGGCCGCAGGTGAAATGCCAGACGAAGTCACCACTTCCTCCCATGAATGTTAAAGGCAGGCTTGCATGGTAATGCTATTCATGTCCACATCATGCAATGCATGCAGCACACAGGGGCAGAGGCTAATAGTGTCTCGTTGGCTGGTTTTACCTTTCATGATCCTCAGGCTGCGGCTAAACATCATTGACTAATTAGAAACGGAGTCTTTAATAAATACTGTCTTTCACTTTCTTTTTATTTACCTCTGCCAATAAAAGAGGCTGAAAATCTGTGAACACCTAAGAAGTCATAAATATATATGTAATCCCTCAGACATACATACACTTTAAAATGTAAAACACATTGACTGTCTTTAAGGTACATAAGGTCTTACAGAGGCATGTAAATGTAAAAATTGTTGTACGGCTGTGTATTTTCGAGTATACAAATTATGTGTATATTTTACAGGAGACCCACTCAGTCTCCATTACTCAGAAGCTAGTTTGAAAATGATCATTACTTGCTGCTTCAATTCTGACTGCTAATTTTGACAGTTTTTGTTTTTTCCTGATGACCCTATTACTTTTAAATGAATTTGTATTAATGCATCCAAAAGCAAATGATAGCTGAATTTTATTATTCAGAAATATAAAATGTGAAAAAAAGTCTGTGCAGTCACTTTGTCGCTACTTTGTAGCTAGCTATTAGCTTTACCTTGAGTTTAGAATATAACTTGTGTGACATTTACTAATTTTTTTACGTTAAACATTTTATTTGATACTCCAGTTACCTAATGAATCTATGAAACCATAAAACGTAGAAAAATGGCTATATTATAATGGAAAAAATAGACTTTTTAAAGTGGGTTAAGCTAAAAGCAAATTAACCCAGGCTTAGCTTGATAGCAAGAACTAGCATGTTGAAAATCATACATGTTGGTCTCTAGAAAACAGGAATATTACTAAAAATACTTAGTCAAGTTGCTTCGAATTGTTTTAAAGATATTTCCTTAAATTTGTTACATTATAAAATGTGTGTGTGCAGTTCTTTCGTCGCACGTTTCAAGCTAAGTGTTAGCTTTTTATGCAGCTTTTCTAGCTACTATACACACTTTTCACACGATACAAAAACGTAATATTCTAACTGCAAAATGATTTTATGATAACATTAAGAGATATGACAATGACTATATAGTAATGGACAGAAAATGTGGAATTGTAATAAAGAAAATTGTTCAAATAAAATCTAGTTAAGGTAGTCTAAATTGTTAGCAAGAACTAGATTGTTACATTTGTTAAATGATCTCTAGACAGAAAAAATTTTGTTTGATACTTTGTAAAAGCAGACTTATGCTCTTTTTTTGGATATTATATTATTTGCCTTAACATTGGTATACGCTTGTAATGTGCAAATCGGTACAAAAATTATATGGACATTTCCCAAAAACCTGCTCCGTCTGTGCTGTCCCTCTGCATAGTGATACTGATGGTAAATTTTAGTGGACAGAAAAAAGAATTTCAAAAACTATTTGGGCTAAAAGCACTTTTGCCAAGCGTGTTGGCATAAATTGCACCCTAGCATTAGTTCTTTCTATGTTTGACTCTGGTCTTATTGAACATAACTTGAACCCATTAAGTATGGTATTTAAGTATCAACTCCTAAAACCTACTTTCTAGAAAAAAAATCTATAATTTTCATTCGAGTTGCCGTTATCACCAACTGAAGAAATGCTAAATATCTCAAGCTAACTGTGTGCCAAACAGTGGTGCTCTTTTGTGAGATGAATAGCCCTTGCCACAGCGTTAATTTAGCTGTACAAGCCTTACATCACCCCTGCAAGGGGGTTTAATCACTAAATTCTTTTGAAATGTAACACTGTTTTCTTTTTTAATGTTATACATATGAAAAGAAACCATGTTCAAAACAATCTAGGTCATCTATGGGTTAGCTTAAGTTACATGAGTGTGTACATGATTACAATATGACAACAAAATTAAAGACTAACTTATTTTGGAGAATGAATGTATGTTGGCAAAAATGGCTGCTAAACCTTTATTTTTATATCATTCTCTTACAAATTAGAGTATTAATCACAAAACAGTAATAAAAAAATGAAATAGAAACTAAATCTGTGTTTTTTTTGAATTTCTCAAATATGTCTATATACACTACCGGTCAAACGTTTTAGACACACTTTCTCATTTAATGGTTTTCTTCATGTTTTTGACTATTTTCATTGTACATAGATTCTCACTGAATGCATCAAAACTGTGAGTGAACACATATGCAATTATGTAGCAAACAAAAAATTGTGAAAGAACGAAAAAGAAATATGTTTTATATTCTAAATTCCTTAAAGTAGTCGCTCTTTGCTGTAATGACTGAAATATTAACCTCTGGCCGTCTCTCAATGAACGTCTGGGAAGTTCTTTCAAGACTCTTTGGAAAACCATTTCAGGTGAACATCTCATGAAGCTAATGGAGAGAACGCCAAGAGAGCAAAGCAGTCATCAGAGCAAAGGGTGGCTATTTAAAGAATTTAAAATATAAAAATGTTTAGAGATACTTCACACTTTTTGTTTACTTTATACTTCCATGTGTGTTTATTCACTGTTTTGTTACCTTTGGTGAGAATCTACAATGTAAATAGTCATAAAAATAAAGAGACCTATTGAGAAAGTGTATCTAAAACTTTCGACCAGTAGTGTAAATATATACCCCCCCCCACTAAAATACCATTTAAAAGGTTTAACTGTGAAAACAATAGCTCCATGTTTTTCTGTTGTTGCAAATATTCCTAGTGCATATGGCTCTGTTTCTGTCATATTGGAGCCATATAATCCCTGGGAGCTGTCTGGCTGACCATGTGCTGTGTTCAGATGTGTCCTGCCACTCTAAACCTTGATGTAATCCCGCGATCAGCCAGCATGAGCTTTAATTGAAATAATCCCTGCCGATGAGCGGGGCGGAGCTGCACGGACCTGCACCCAGAGCCAGTTTCATGATGGGTCCAGTTTAACCCACTGTGTGACTCTGACCTTTATCTTGCTACTCGCTGAGACCATCTGAACCCGGCCCAGTAAGGACATCTGGTCCGATACTCAGGAGGTTGTTTGATCCGCCTGGTTGGTCCCAGAGGCCTATCAGACCCTCTCGGACTTACAGTACAATGCTGCTGGAAGGGTGCATGACAGCAGTGCAGCGGAAAACTGTTTACATCGGCAGGGAGAGGGAGGAGCTGTTGTTGTTTTAGTCAGTGACTATGGGGGACATGTTTTGGATGCAGTTTATCACTAAATACATCATCATTTAAGAGCTTCAAAAATATTTAAAGTTAGCATAAAACGGAGGTCCTCCTTAAGCATTACCTACCTCATAAAACAGCATATTATTAGATCCCACCTAAGCTCCATTTATGTCTCATCTGTCAGTTATGGTGACAAATGGCCTATAATATATGCTAACCTACATTCTGCCTTTCACTCCCAGTCTTGGCATTCAGTCAGGATTCTGTCTTGAACCTATAATGGGCTCCCCTCTAACCTATTTAGCCTGTTATTACTAGCAATGCATACTGAATCACTTAATTTTTACATTTTCCACAATAATGAGAAAACAGAGCAAGCATATGGACAATACCCAGCCACACATCCACACAAACGCTGTTTAGGTCATGCAAATATTGAAATAAAGAAGGTCAAGGGTAACTTTAGATATTGGAAGCAGATCACAGGAGTCAGAATTTAAGAGTCTTCTTGCATGGTAATTAAATGAAGATGTTAAAGCGGCCGTAGGAGTACTTGACTTTATTATAACAAGAAAAAAATCATTTTAATGGGAAAAATGGACAAAAGAATTTTTACATTAGAGGAAGACCCAAAAGGCTTGAAGTAGCTTACTTGAAGCCTCTGTTTGAACAGTAACAAAGACTTTCTTAAATTAACAATTAAAAAAGGAAAAACATGAGAAGTTAATGCATTCAAAACACAAAACACGAATCTGTATTAATAAAGCTTTAAAGCTGTTAGCCAGTTTGAAGTCTTGACTGGAATGTTTTCCTTCCACAGCATCCATGTTAGGTCAAATGGGCGATTTAGTGGGTTTGCATCAGGAGGGAAGGTCTTATAGTGCAGAGTTTTGGGGTGTAAAGATCTCACATTGGCCAGAAGGTCATCTGATCATGTACGAAATGCAGCGTCCTAAAGATTGGAAAGAAACTGAGGTCTTTGTTCTGTGGATGGCCCATTTTCAGCCAGGACTCAGCTGTTGCTGTTTTCTGTCTGACTATCAGTCACTCACGTCACTGTGGGTGAATTTTCCTCTTACTCTTCTTTCCAGTGTTGCTTCAGTTGATTGAGGTTTACAGACGTTTGTTTCTGCACAGCTATCTGAAGGTCCCACCACAGCATTTCGATCAAGTTGAGGTCTGGACTTTGACTGGGCCATTCAAACACCTAGATTCCTTTTTCTAAACATGCAGCTGTGCATTAGGATGAAGCATCTTTCCGAACCTAAGCCATGCTGGTGTATTAAACGCTTCTGAACATGTCATAGTTAAGCAACTGTCCTGTCATGAATTTGCTTAGATCAAGCTAACTGAGACCTGTAGAGTCTGAGATAAAGCTCTTGTCTTTTTTTTGTCAGAGCACCGCACACTCTGGCATGGAGGTGAATCTGCTGGGGCATCCACTCCTGGAAAGACCAATGTGTCTTAAATGATTTCCTCTTTTGAATAACGTTTCTCTCTGTTGAATGTTGGACTTCAGATTGTTTGAGAATGGCCTTATTGCACGGCACGTGGTGTAGCTGCAGAGCGTGTGAACCATATACAGTGGCTATTAGTCCTTGACCCAGCCATCCGGGGTTCAATTCCCTACGCTGCACATGTTCCTCTTCTCTGTATGCATATTTCCTGTCGGTCTACTGTGAAATAAAGGCCATGAGTGTCACGAAATAAAAAGGAAATTGCCTTATAGCGTTTCAGATTGATGGTCACAAACAGTTGGTTCTCTTGGTCAATGCTGTTGCCTTTCTTCCTTGGTTTTATGTTACACACTTGCGATGTTCCTTCTTAAACCATATCGATTTAAACTCTATATATTTCCAATGTTTCTGACATTGATCCTGCATTTCATAACATACTCAGATGCCCATTGCTGTTGTCTTTCCACCTTGGCCATGTGTTACACACCTGCTACTTTCCTTCTTAAACTGTATGCAAGCAGGAGGGTTGCGGTTAATGGACCTCTCCTCTGTAACTTTGCAGCAACTTTGGGGTAAATATTTATCTTCCCTCTCTTTCCTACATTTTGTGACATGCTGAGGGACCCTTGCTATTGTCTTTCTGCCCTGGTATTTTGTTAATGTGAACTGTATGCTCCAGAGCAGGAACCTTTTTGAATTTATATTCTGCCTTAGGTATTTACACCGATTACAATCACTTAATGAGGTTCATTGTAATAGCATCACCTGGCTGATACCCTTTTAAATCCTGCGAAAGCAGCAAGGGTGTACTTTTTTTCTCCAATGACAAATGAGGTTTAAAGTTTATGAAAGCATTTTTTTTACTAGTTGCAACAACATGACCTGAACAAAAGGCTTATTCATTCTTTATGTAAGAGAAACATGATTCAAACTCTGTCTTCAAGAAATGTTTTCAGACTGTTTTCAGTAAACTGACTTAATCCAATAAAGTTGAAGTCAAACATGAGGCTAAACTTAATAAAAGCAGCTCCCTGTCTGTTCAAACAGCATTGTTTGTAATGCATCACCTCTGAGTGATCAGCCAGCTCGTGCTCTTCTCTAATAGATGTAGGCGTGTTTAGCTTTTCAGCGTCTGAACCGTTTCTCCTGCTCCTGGATGCAGAGCGATGCATCAACATCTGCAGAGCATTTAGCACTGCTGACACCGGGCTAATAACTGCAAGAGTGGGTCCGTTCAAACAGCGGCCAACTTGCGCCGCTGAAAGGTGTCACCAAGGCCGATTCAGTGGGACGTTCGGCAGGAAAGGTCCGCTTGTTGTTTTTTTTAATTTCATTTCAGAGGCCCGAAACACCTCAGAACCGAGTCATCTGTTCCCCTTCATTGTTATTTATCTATTTCAAATTATTGATCTTCGACAAACATTTTTCAAGGTATCTTAATTACTCGCAAAAGAAGCAGCGCCTTGGCCGGCGGACAACACAAATAAGTTAATTTGCATTTCTGTGTTGTGAGTGTTTTGGCAGGCGGTGTGCCGGTCCAGATTGTAACCCCTATTTCTGCCTCCAAAAACCTGCCTTGGAGGAGCGTCCACGGAGGGATTAGGGATTTAGTGGGGAAGGTAAGTGTGACTACAAGCTTTGGCTCGCCATCTGCTCCCCAGCAGAGTTGAGGCCAACCTGTGCAGCCTGCAGCAAAGACCTGGGCACTGTGCTAACTCCGGCTCGAGCCAACCTGGCGCCCGCGGCCCCAATCACCAACAGTCTGCTGATTAGTTGTAAGAAGCGCTCCATATGTAGCAAAGTTTTTTTCTCTCCCTGTCTCCTTCCCTTCCTTCCTCTCCTCCTCGTGTATTCTCTCATTAAATAAAGATGGATGTATGGAAAATCTTTTCCTTTTTTCCCAACGAATGGCAGATCGCCTTCGGTTGTCTGGCAAGGCAAAAACGAGCCTGTTCTTCTTCTGTCTCACCTCTGACAGAATAATACCGAGCCAGAGAAAAAGGGAGAGGACGATGAAGAAGAAATCCTGGCTCTCCTCTTCCTCTTCTACTTCTTGTTCTCCTCCTTCTCCCCTGTTTTGCCTGGCAGCTCCAGGAGACAGATGACAGGGGTTTGTGGCTGTCTGATCACCCCTGGGTGGGTATTTTCTAATTTATTTAACGGTGGATTATTAGAGGAAAAAATAGGAAGAAAAGGAGGAGGAGGAAGGTGGGTTTCTCAGTTCATCCCAGGCGGGACAGCAGTACAAAAGTATTCACA
This sequence comes from Crenichthys baileyi, assembly GCA_036173005.1. Taxonomy (NCBI): domain Eukaryota; kingdom Metazoa; phylum Chordata; class Actinopteri; order Cyprinodontiformes; family Goodeidae; genus Crenichthys; species Crenichthys baileyi. The sequence continues at coordinate 910,636 of JAHHUM010001169.1, forward strand.
CCCTTGATATATAACCATTTTGTCACGTTACAACCACATCTTGAGGGTATTTTATCAGAATTTTATGTGATGGACCAACTCAAAGAGCATTATTATGAAGTGCAAGGAAAATGATGCACAAATAACCTGGAAAAAAACCTGGAAAGTATGGTTTTCATACCAATTTCAGCCCCCTTTGCTCCGATACCTCTAAATAAAATGCATTGCAACAACTTACCTCCAGAATTTTAAAATGTATATAAATAGTGGTGGCAGCATCATGCTGCGGGGATTTATCTTCAGCTGTGACAGGGAAGTCAGAAAAAAAACAGATAGTAGGGTGGTGCTGGAGCTCCAGTGGTCATAGGGCGAGAGGCGGGCTACACCCTGAACAGGAACAGTACAATAATGATGCCCAACATTTTTCATTATATACCCAGACTCACAGTTTTTAAGTCTGAATTTCAAGTTTACAACGTTTTGGTTTCAATATTAGGATTTAAAAATACGTTAGTCATGTAATTATGTTTACAAATCTTTTTAAATGGTTTAATACATCATTAAAATTGTTATGTTTTTTTTATATATTTGAATTTAGCTTGTTCCTTCATGTCCGCAAAACATCTAAATAATCTAAAACAGTGCCCCCTGCTGCTCAAGTGTTATACCCAAATACCATGTGACCAGTACCGTTTGATGGCCAATAATTTGAACACCTCAATAAAAAAAGTAAAAAAAGTTTCCCCATTTTTTAAATTTATCTAAAATAGCTCATAGTAAAGGAGTATATTTCTTAACCAATAGGTGACCTGCATTATCTTGGTTTAGTTAAATTTCTTAATACTTTAGTCAAATATGTTGAATTTTTAAATTACCTTAAATTTTCTGTTCAAAAATATAGTTCTTTTTGTAATTGTTGATGTTGGGAAATGTAGGCCAATCTGTAGAATCATTCCCATATTGACTCTGGAGGAGCTGCAGAGAACCGCTGCTTAGGTGGTCGACATGACAACTATTAATGGAGCAAGAGAGGCAAGAAGGACATAGATGAAAGAAAGCCTTAAGTCATGTTTGCAGTTTACTCAGAGCCTTGTAGGGGACACAGCTAGCATGTTGAAGACAGGGCTCTGGTCAGATGAGACCAAAATGTCTCAACCTGCATGCAAAACTACCCTAATCACCCTAAACACACACATACCCCATACATAGAATGGCCTAGTCAAAGTCAAGCTGAATATTTGCAATTCTTGGGTGATGTTCAGATGCTCTCCAGCCAATCTGACTGAGCCTGAGCTGTTGTGCTGGATCCTCAAAGGCGGTAGAGATGCGCCCCAAAAGGACCTGCAGTAGATGTGTGGCGAAAGGTGGTTCTACAAAATCTTGACTCAAGTTGGAGGAACGTCTCTCATAATATCTGGAGGAAATACATTAAAATTTTTTGGTGTGACAAAATAAAGCTTTTGCATGGCACTGTAGAAAAGAGGAGGAGGAGGAAGATGCAGCTACTCCCTCGGTGGAGATACCAGAGAAGATGAAACGACATGAGAGGAGGAGGTTGAAACACAATGCTCATTATTAAATTGCAGCTATTCCTGTTGCCAGGAACCTATTTCTCAGTATTAATTATTCATATTTTGTTTCGGTAATCCAATACTCAGGTGAGAGCGGCTGCTCGTGACAGAACGTGTAATTTCGAAGCTTAACGGCAGGCAGCAGGGCGGCCTGAGAAAAAAAAGATTAGTATAAATCACTAATGGATGCACAAATGTACGGCAGCCTGAATCCGTCTTGCTTTGTGTTTACCAGTAGTTTATTGCTCCACGACGCTCCGAGGGAAACACTTCTCCGTGACCTTTCTCCAGACACTAACTAAGGGAAGAGGGAGGGAGGATAAACATCAGTGTCTTCCTGTCTTCCTCTGGCTCACTATGAATACACAAAAGGAAAGAGAGGACAAGCAGGCCCGATTCTTACAAATGGTGTTTTCCAAGCAGAATAGCACCATCACTTACTTTTGATCCGATTAGCCACATCCAGTCCTCTTCACCTCGATTTGTCTGCCTGCCCAAGCGCTCTGTGATAATATCAATTTATGGACTTGCAGGAATTTGGGGAAGATTATAAACAAACTGTAAAAGCCAGAGGCTGAGCCTTTTGTTTTTTGTTTTTTTTATTCTCAGCCCCCACATAAATGTCTGTCTTTCCGTTGTCCAACCGGTCGCTGATTCTCGCCCATCCATATTCCTGCAAGACGAATGAACATTTAACCCTTTCATGCATAAAGCATGATGACCTCACTCCGGATTCTTTCTGTTTTCAATCATTTTCTGGCATGTAGCGATTTCAAGCTATGATCATTTGTATTTCCGGGTTTCTACACATTTTTCAGGCCAAAATTCCATATTTTGTTCAGACTGAAATTTGAATTTTTTTTTTTTTTTTTTTTAAGAGTGTAGATTCGAAACATTATTTTAAAATTACACGAGATAGTTTTAGAGTGTTCAGGCTTATGGGTAGATTAATGGTCCACACGGTCTTTCCATACTTATCCAGACAAGGACATTTCCTAAATTTAATCCTTTTATGGACCTTTTCCAATGAGTGATCTTTTTTACATATTGTACCATTGATAAATTGTTAATTTATATTAATATGCATAAACCCAAATAATACTCTTTCACCTGTTATTTTAGTCTTTGTCACAAATTTGAAGAGCCAATGAACTTTGTGTATCTTTAAGGTTATTATTTGGCATCAATAAAAACTAATGACTCCTCAATTCAGAATTATAACAAAAATATTGGGAATTGATAATTAGCATAACCAAGAAGATCTAATTAGAAGTTAAACATATATATAGAAAAACAGCATGTATCTTTATTTTTTTCTATGTCTCCTCACAGCTTTGGTAAACCGTATGGCGGGTCTGGTTGCCTTACTGTGTTGGGGCAATTTTGCTCTACAATGGGGATAATAGAAAATTCGTCCTGTTGGACTTTAATTAAGCCTTCTGGATATCGGGAGATTTTCTTAAATTTCATTGTTGCACAACTTTGCCTGTGTTTATGCAAATTGCATAAAATTTGGATGAATGAACTTTTAGTTATTTATACCCAAAGTAAATTTGAGGTGGAGAATTTGGGAGAGGAGAAATTAAATGTTCTGAACTGTGTGATGCAAAGGAAAAACAAAGCAAAAATCCTGCAGCAATTTTACAACAAATTAGAATCCTAGTATGCCCTGTGATGCAAACAAAAATCTTTATTGCAACAGAATCTGACAAGTTTTTCAGGCTCCTTTTTGATTCCGTCGGGCAAAACTTTAAGCTAGTTCTGGTTCTGAAAGAGTCGTTTGAGAGGTGATGATCAACCAATCAAGAGCGAACTTGTGAAATATGCAAAACTAGACGGCCAATAGAAAGTGAATCATTTTGTTCTACAAGGTTTATACTTTCGATCAGAGAGAAACCAAGAATCTAAACAAACTGTCCTTGTTTATTTATGTCAATCAACAAGGACATGATTGGTCGTATTTAAAGTTATGACTAATCATGGCTAATTTTAAATCTTTACACATTTATATTAACAAAAATAGATAATTTATACCAGAAACTTTGACATGTTTTGGGACGACTGTACGAGTGTCATAGTCTAGGAGAACTGACAAAATATCCGCTATTTGTCATGCATTTCAGTCTGAATTTCTTCATCAACAGGGCAGCGTATGAAGTGACACACTAGAGTCCGACACCCAGACACAGGCAACCACTGTGTCCACTGTGGTGCCCGTTGCTGTCAAAGCGTTAAATAGTCTTTTCTTTACTTTAATCTTTGTTTTAATTCAAAGAACTGAAAAAAAGATAAACGTTTTTCTACATTTTGGTCTTTTGGAAACAAAGTTGAAGAGATTAAAGACATTTGAGCTTTTGGCATGTCTCAAATACCAGGGTTTGGCCTTTTTCTGTGTCTATGTTGGCATGGCTTTAAAACACCTTGATATATGTTCTGAAGCATAATCTGTCACTTTTTAGGGTATTCCACTGCGTGGAAAGCCTTGAGACTGGAATCAGGATCAGGGAAATCTTGGATACTTGGATTCTTGTCATTCTACTTTCCTGATGGTTGGAAAGGTGCAGGGCATTCTAACAAGAAAAAAGGCAATTAGGTCATTGAATATGCACACATCTTGCATGCTCTCTGGACTCCTGTAATTTGGGTTTAAAAAAAAAAGTAAAGGTCAGCCACGTTAGTCAGATTGCTCTCTACAAATTCTGAAAAGGCTCACTGGTCACGCCGAATGTATTCCCTGCAACATAATTAGGCACAATGCCCTGACGTGCCAGACTACTGGGTGTCCCAGAAGCCCCGCCCTCACCCCAAAACACCTCTCACCTCTGCTTGTTCTGCAGCCATGACCCCCCTCCTCCCCCTTCCTCTTCTTCCTCCCTCTCACGGCACTATCACACATTGTTGCTCCCCCAAACTTGCTGCAGATGCGCTCGGCTGATGCATAAATTAGTCATCAACATTAGCATTAGCCGGCGCGTGGCACCCGGTGCCAACTGCTCTCCGAACGGCCATAAAAGGTCATGTTTTGATGACTGAATGCCACACAGGCACCTTGGCTCCCCGGAGGAGGGTTCCCCAGGTGCACGTGAAAGGTTAAAAATTACCTACCCGCCGCCGCCTGTCTCTGGCGAAGGAAATAATTAGGGGGTTTTTAGGGAGCGGCAGAATGCCTCGCTGTCAGATGACAGAGCGTTACCTAATGGTCGTATCTGGGGAAGAGTCAACCGGCCTGTCATTCTCTTGACAGGACAAATGAGGATAATGGTGCCAGAGAAATGGGCGCATGTTCCCCCCAGTTGTTTTTCCTCCCCAGTCAGGGAGGTGAAGGGGAGGAGGAGGTAAAATGGCAGCGCCTGAGCAGAATAACAGAACGCTAACCTTTTCCATAAATCTGTTAACACATGTAGGAGTGCTGTAAAACTGAGGCTGATGGGGCAGGCTTTCCTTTCTTTAATATCTGGGATTTATTTCTCTAATCAACAACAAACTGACTAACATACTGGGAAAGTCTGGAAAAGTTTGGTGTTTTCCAGATCTAGAGTCTATGAGTGGAGAAAAGAACATAGTACCTGGAAAATATTGAGAGCTGCATGGAGTCTGTACGCTCTTCCTGTGCCTCCATTCATCCATCCACCCATTCATCTACCCATCCATCCATCTTCTAGTATTTCAATCCTGACCACTCTTTAATTATTTGCCACATTGTTTTTGTTTTTGTGTGCAAACTTTTAAAATGTGACTAGGAACTGAGGAAAAGTCTGCGATGGGTCAGCAACATTCAAGAATTGGTCCAGAACATTTAGAAGGATCAACAATGTAAACAACAGTTTTCTTGCATTAATTTGTTGGATTTGCTGATAAAGCTTTTGGAACATAGGAAATATTTTCATGTTGCTTCTCATGGACACATAAAGAAAATATTATTGCAAATCTTTGGGTATGAATGCTAAATTTTGATTCCCTGATTCACACTCCTCACCAGTAGGTGGGGATATTGTTTGACATACGGCCACTAACTTTTGTTTACTTTCCAAATTAAATAGAAGAAGAAACGTGAAGGCTGAGGTGAAAGTTGCACCATTAAGTTAAGCAACAAGTTTTCTTCAGCTATTCAGTTTGAAGATTTTATTTACCATAGAGGAAAAAATATGGCGTCAAAAAAACTAAAACATCCAATCAAACCCTTTGCTGCAGCTCGTCTGGCTTTTTGTTTGAGATTTCATGTCATAGTCCATACCTGTAAGATTGAAGGTTAATGTTTTTAAAATAAAAAAGTAAAAGGTAATCATGTGCTTTTGTGTTTGGCTCACTTTACTCTGATGCCCCTAAATAAAATCCTTTATTGCAATCATTGCCTTTGGATATGTCAGTGTCAATCCAGCTGTCCTGTGAAGGTCTCAGAGGTTTGTTGGAGAACATTAGAGAACAAGCAGCATTATGGAGACCAAGGACCACAGCATTCAGGACAGGGAGAACGTTGTGAAGAAGTTTAAAGCAGATTTAAGTTCTAAAACAATATCCCAAGCTCTGAACATCTCACAGGAATCTGTTCAATCCATCATCTGGTCATGGAGAGACGGTGGATCAAATGCAGACCTACCAAGACATGGATGTTCACCTAAAATGACAGGCTGGGCAAGGAGAGCACTGATCAGATAAGCAGTCAAGAGACTTATAGGGGGAGCTGCACAGATCCACAGCTCAGGATGGAGAATCCAACAACAGGGCAATAATTAGTCGTACAGTCAACAAATGTTACCTTTGGTTTAGGAGTGGGATGAAGAAAGCCATAAGAAGACCTGTTAACATTTCCAATTCATGTAGTGGACACAACAAACATATGGAAGAAGGTTCTCTGTTCAGATGAGACCAAAACCAACACTAAACATCCTCCTGAAGATACCATCCTCATGATAATACAACGCCATGGTGGTGGTAGAATCATGCTGTGGGGATGTTCTTTTCAGCAGGAACAGGGAAGCTGGTCTAGATGGTTTAGATCAAAGCAGATTAATGGGTTAGAACGGCCTAGTCCAGGGAATGGCGACCTTTAAATAACATTTGTTCTAGAGCCATAAAACCTACGTGACCCTTAGAAATAAAGCAAGCTTATCAAGATTTATAAACACCTTCTGTAGAAATTGTTTGTTTTATAGTTGAATTAAAGAAGTAGAAATGTATTTCTAATTTTACAGTTTTAGACCAGTGATGGGCAACTTTTATGAGAAGACAATAAAAAAAATATTCTTAAATGAAATGTCCCAAATTTAGGCAAAATGAAAAAGAACATGTAGTTTGCAACGCAATGACAAAATGAAGAACTAGAGCAAAAAGAATAGTATCATTGGACTCATTTTCTTGTTGTAATTCTATGCAAAACCAGCATGAATACAGACAGAAACTAATGCTAGAACTGTCCCTTTTACCTTTTTATATATAAAACTTTTCTCTGGTCTTTGGCCACATGTGGCTTCGGAGCTGCAGGTTGCAGACCCCTGGCCTAGTCAAAGTCAAAACCTAAATCTAACAGAATATGTGTAGTGACTGGAAAAATATTGTTCACAGAAGCTCTACATCCAGTTGGAGTTTGAGCTATTTTGAAGGGGCTGAATATAAATGCATGCTGCACTTAAAGATTTTTCAGATATTTATTTGTAGAAAATGCTTAAAACTGGATTATTTTCTTTTCGCTTTATAGTTATTATTGTTGTTGGTCTTAAACCATTCAATTCCTATAAAATCCCTTGTTCCTTTGTGGTCCTGACCTGTCAGCCTGTGGAAAAGGCCCTGTACATGTGACCAGGAACAGGCTTTGACCTTTTGTCTTTACACAAACTGACATGGTTCCCTGTCCTTGACCCGGGCTGTTGAGCAGGATCCGAGCTGCTGCTCACACCTCAGATGTTCCTCCGAGGTGTATTTTAACTCTCCGATGCTTCGATGAGCACACACCAGTGTCATCTTTGTGTTTTCCTCCTGCACCACCCCCTGCATGCCAACAGAGGGGTTATTAACATAACAAACTTAAACGTCTACATAAATAATACGCTCACAGAGATGCAAACCGACTCGGCTGACACTGTTTAGGCAGCGCCTCCAACATCTGTTTATGAGCACTTTGCCTAATGATATCATCCGATATCATTAACTGTGGCAGTATGCGGCACAGCAGCAGCAGGTGCAGCTGTTTATTCCACCCCCCTCCACCCCGACACACACTCAGGAAGACTTTACAATCTCCTCCAACACCGGCTCCAACCCTTCCCTCCCTTCCACCCCACAAATCGCCAAACCACTCATTAGGACAATTTTCCTCAACAAAAAAAGCGGCCCCTGTGATTTCAATCTGTATATCACCTGTAATTGTAGTTTTTAGTGAGAGTCTGATTCCATACATTTAGCAGGAGTAAACTGCGCGCGGTGAAAAGCACGCCTCTCTCTGCAACCTCGCCAGCTGCACAGGCTGTTTTTAGACTGGCTTTTCTCTCCTAGGCCTCGGTGCGTTTTTATGAAGAGGAGGTGGAGGCGGGTCACCGCTTTGTTTTCTCACACGGTTTTTCTCTGTTTAGATGCTGGAAATTATAGAAAATTATCATCTCTGCCGAAGAACAATGAGGATGCTTCCTCTTCCTGACCGGAAGGCCACGTCCGGGGCGGTGAGGAGGTTCTCCGCAGGTTTTTCCAGATCCAGACGGGATCGTACGCCGCTGCAATTAGTCAGATGGTCGATACAGATGTTGTGAAACACAAGCAGAACCCGAGACAATTAGAGAATTTAGAGGCCCAAAACATGCAACGCATAAGGTTAAATGTTGGCTTATTAATAGAAAATTGGGTGCCTAATTTTTTAACATGGAGGAGGAAAGGAGGTGACTTTGGAGACACCAAACACATGGAAAGGAGATACTTTACATTTTCTGCCAAGCAGGTGGTCTTGATCAATAGTTCTCCAGGCTTTCAGAAAGATCTTTTACTGTTTTAACTTGGACGCTGGTGGTCATGTTTAGTCCAGTCTCTGCGCCTGACCGTGACCCAGAATTAGTGCCGGGTTTAAAACTCCACCAGCAGCAGATAAACAAGATCCTGCCTTTAAGAAAGAAGAAAGAAATCCTGCAATGGTCCACAGAGCTGCTTCATCCTTCAGTTGATAATCTTCTGTATGAAACGTTTTTAGCTAATGTGTTTATTATTTTTTTATGTGAAGCTCTATGTGGAGAGATCAGATTAACAACTGATGGAAAAAGGAAAACCAAAATTCACTATTTCTGTTACAGTAACACTAAAATAATGTTGAAACAGGTACCATGCTTCTGTTTTTCCAGCTAGTTGTATTTGGCTTCACTTTATTATCTACTGTATTTAATATGTTTTCCAGGCAGTAAAACTCTTCCTGTGCTTGTAACAAAGTGTCTAAAGATCTAAATTATGAGAACTAGTATTAAAACTGAATAATAAAAGCCTTCAATCCCTGGGGAAGTATTCAACCATGCTAAATAAATGCTTCTACATGAGGAGAGTTTTTACAATCACAGCTTTCAAAAATTACTCTTAACACCTTCTTTCTGTGCCATTTTCTTGTACTAATATACAAGGAAGGGAGTCAGATGGGGAAGTTTTGAAGTAATCGGGTCAGGTGGGTTTCATTGCTGCAGGCCTCAGGTTTGTGTGTCAGTGTGTCAGATACCGATGGAGGAAACCAGTGGGTTTAATTCAGACCCACTCAGGTGTTGAGTTGCAGCCCTTATGGAAGATTTCAGTGTTTTAAATGTTTCATCCTTTTGGTTTGGTTGTATTTTCTTTTATTGATTCGTTTTGCGTTGTTGAAAATGTTAACATTGCTATTCTGTCTTGGATTTTAAGAACACGATTTGTAGTTTAAAACTGCTGGTTTTCTACTACTACCACTACTTTTCCTGGATCGTGATTTTTATTTTTGTCATTTTTCTTTTTTTAGACTATTTTGCGGCACTAGTGACCTTTCTTTTTTGTTATTTGAAAATAGGCAGACAGGAAGTGGGGTGAAGAGAGGGGGACTCCACCCCGCCAGGGTCAGCTGTGTCGTGGACTGAAGCCTCCATATATGGGTCGCACACTCCACTGCTGTGTCACGCGCCATTCCCCTGTTATTTTTCCATTTGTGGGGGAAAATGTACTGTATTTACAGTCAGATAGTAGGAACCAGTGTAATTATCAGTATTCAAAGGGCATAAATCTTAATTTGAAAAAATAATAGCTGTTAGACAGTAATTTCTATTAAGATATGTGCGTTCTCAAACACAATGTAAAAGCCAAAAAGAAATGATCTGATTTGTTCATGATGCAGTGCATAGGGAAATCACTGAAAACAGGGGGGGGGGTTGGGTTCTAATTATGGGCTGTGGATGGCCAGGGTGAGACTGCTGCACCACGTTTTGGTTTGAGTTACCGGGTTTCCAAGTTTACTCCATTTAGTGTCCGTGCAATAGACCTTCACATGTTGCATTTTGTCAAATCCCATCGAGCTTCCAGTACAGGCCACTGGGACTGCTCTGTTTGGGGTAGAAGCAACTGCGCCTACATTAGCAGTAATAGAGGGGCGAAAGGTGCTGCCTGTGTCTCAAGTGACACTACCCCACGGGAAGGACAGGGACATGGTTGTCCCCCATGGTACGACTTGCAGTTGCTGAGACCAAGCCATGGCCCCCGGGTCAGGCTGAGGGTTGATGGTAGATGCAGCACAACCTCTTAATGATCTTTCCATAAGGACACCTACTTAAACCCTTTTACTACCTTGAGATAGTCAAGTTTTATTGTTATGTTGGTGCTCCACCAGGACCTTGACTGACCTCAGTGAGGTGAAGTTGATCCGAGGACCCCTTTAAACCATCCCTTTAGTAGTTGCTCAGGGTAGCGTGTAGAAGGGCAGCGACTAGATCAACTGGAGCTCCTGACCTGCCCTTATTGAACGTTAAGGCACAAGCATTGATGCATAGGCAAGTTCATTTAGTTTAGACTTAATAACAAGAACTTATTGAGCTGTTTCAGAGGAGTATGGCTCATTTCAACAGATAAAGAGATGTATCTTAAATCTTGTGATATGAAATACGGATAAAATTATTTTTTTAAATGTCCAGAAAAGGATTTTTTTGGTGTTTTGTGTTTTACTTGAAATGGAAAGATTTGGACTGCCACAGACAAAAATCATGTATCTGATTTGTGACTTAAAACAGTAAAAAATCACTAAATTAAATCTTCAGAAGATCTGCTCTGCATCTACTATAAGAAGGAAAAAAGAAACCTTAACAGATTGCAGACAACACAGAAAAATAAATCTTACAATTGTAAACCAAACTTCTTGTGTAAATATCCATCTTCTGATTTTTCCTCCTTTGGAATCTGACATTTCATGCTCTCACAGTTTCCCCCCAAAGACGAGCCTGTGTGCTCCCAGAGGAGGCATTTATTTATTTGTAGGCAAAAACCTCGATGATAAACCCGCTCTGAGCGCTGAGGCCCAACGGGGATCACACACCGACCACACGAAACACCGCTCACATGTACATGACAGATCAGCTGCGCCTAAACGTGAGAAAGTCCACAATAAACACTCCTTCTCTGTCTGCTTCCAGCTGTTCTCTAAATGTTGATTACACCAGACACTGGGGGATCTTCCTCCCTCCGTCCTCCTCCTCGATTCGGTAGCCGGGCGATTTCCCTCTTGAGGAGGCTGAGCAGGACTGGCTGACCCAGGGTTGGGGGGTCCGGAGAGAGGGCTGTGGCCTCAAGGCCTCTTGGCTGAGCTCGTCTTTCCCCCTCCGTTTCCCTTCCCTGGGCTCCATGAGCACATTTCAGGATGGGAGACATGGGCAGAGACAGCAAGGGCCCGGGGAAAACTGGTCGAGGAGCAGGATGCAGAAATAAAAAATTAAAACTGCTCAGATAAGTTTGTGTCAAATGAAACTGAGACCAGGGAGAATGGGCCTGAGATGATTTTTATCCAAGCTGACTTTGTTTGGATTATTTGTTGTGTGCATTTCAGGTATTTAGCTGTTACCCACCTTCAGATTAAGGTAAAAACATCACATAAAAAACCTTCTGCAGAGGTTGAAAGCGCTGCTTTACTGGCAGACATGGACCTGTTGGAGTCCATGTTGTTTCTCTTGAAAACAATTTGTTTTGAGAAAGATTTCCCTACAAACAACAGTTCTGAACCACAGTGTCGATTTCTAACTACTGATGGCCTTAACTAAGAAACTGTGCTGTGAAGAAGTATTTAACCTCCTTAAATATTTAGTGTTTTTGGCTTTTTTGTTACATTTAGTGTTTCCGATCATCAGAGTAAGTTTAAAACCACACAAAGATAACTTGAGGAAAAAGATTGAGTAAAGATTATTTCATTCACTATGGGAAAAGAGGCTACCCAAATCAGCCTGGCACAGTGTGAAAATCATGAATTACCTGGGATTACCCTCATTTATTTGGTTCAGTTTCGCCTGCCAAACCTCGGCTGGCTTTTCGAATAAAAAAAAGACTTAACTAGAACCTGTCTGACAGCATGAAGTAGACTACAAAATCTCAAAAAGCAGCACATCATGCCCCGACGTTAGGAAATTCAAGAAAAGATGAGAAACAAACCCATCAGTCTAGAAAGTAGAGCTGAATGATATCAGGTTTTGATTCCATTGGTCAATATTGCAACTATATCAATTAGCCAACATTTTACTATTTTCTTCATTTCCTTCATCATGATGACCACCCACTAAAAACGTAGATCAAGCGTGGACATCCAACAGGCCAAGGATGTTATTGGCATGCAGAATTTGCACGAATGGGACTTGAAACACAATATCCTACCGAATATAGCATCCAAGCAGTCCTCTGCAATATTCAGATTTCACACACTGATGGAGGAGGAAACATGAGCGCTTTGACAACTCATCCAGGAGGTCACAGAAGAACCCAGAACATCTCAAGATCAGCAGGCCTCACTTCATGTTAATGATTTAACAATACGAGACTTGACACAATTGGCCTCCGTGGGAAACTACTAAGGTCAAAACCACTGGAAACCAAAAACAACAAAGAACTTAATCAGATTTCCCAAGAAACATCTTGGTGACCCTCTAGACATTTGGGAAAATACTTTGAGATCTGATGAGACAAAAATGTATATTTTTGGAACGTGTATGAAGCTAACACAGCATTTCAAAAGAAAACATCATCATACCTAGAGTCAAAGCATACCAGCAAGTCCAGCTTCTGAATTGCGTAATAAAATAACAAAAAAAAGAGTCCTAGTCAAATTTTTGTGTTTCAAAACCCTCCAGTGTGGCCGAATTATTCTGCAATTCTGCAAAGCAGCATAGGTCAAAATTCCTCCACAGTGATATAAAAGACTCAATGCCATCTTTTACAAACAGTTGACGTTTTACGAGGGAAATACTTTCCATGTAGGGCTAGGCTGGTTTGGATAGGTTTAAATTAAATATTTTACCAGAGCATTTATTCAGGTGATTTGAAATGTTCCCAGCTGTTACAGCAAACATCCGACACTCATACAACCCTTAACACCGACTAAAACCACATTTTCTGGCAAAAACTCCCGTTTTTAAAGCTAGGCGGAAGCAAGAAGTTGAAGAAACTTTGCTTGCCTCAATGAAAGTCATGATAGATCGTTTACAGAAGCAAATGTTGAGAACATCTTGGTTGACGTATTCGTTGAAATCTTCCAACACCCTTGCTGAATGAGCCAAAAGCCTCTGTCTGGGTACTTTTATACATAATCTTTGATCTTGTAGTTGATTGAAGCATTTGAAGAAGACAAGGGCGATGTTGCTCTACCTGTGGTGATCCTCTGACCGGTCTTATTAAATCATCTTTTCAAGAAGAAGAGACACGGGCGTTCATGTCGGCTGCTTTGTTGTTCGTCTTTTACAGCTAAATGACACATTTAGGATTTATTAAGACAAGAAACCATTTTCAAAAAGTGACTCGGCGGAGCCTCCGCAGAGACATGCTCATTACTCTGTAGCCCCAGGCCATGTTCAGCACAACCAATGCATCCTTTTTTATTATTTTCCTCCTTTCTTCTTCTCTGATTGTGTTTGAGAGTTGCAAAACCAGATGCCATAATGTCACAGCGGTTTGTTCAAAGCTGACGATGATTCAGGCTCCCAGCAGGTGCCGTCCTGATGTCTGTTAAATTATTAAAGCGAGGGCCACATGGCTGCATCACTACCGCCGCACCCATTAGATAAAAACAGACTTTTGACTGAAGCTTACAAAAACGCCTCGGCTGCAACGCTTTCTTGCTTCTTCTCATATTCATCATCGTTTTCATGATGTTTTATTGCTTTTGGAAATATTAAAGAGCCATTTGTTCCCTTTCCGTGTTGTTTGCACAAGAGCTATCGGGATCTTTTTGATGTGGTTTTGTTAAAACGAGGTCCTGCCTGTTCCTTGTAGTTCCCGCCACTCGTTTGAACTTCCTAGCAGACCCCGATCTCACCATGAAAACCGCCGGCGCATTGATAAATAAGTCATGAGGGTGGCATGTCCGACCTCATCACAATCGCCTCCAGCAGCCGCCTCCTTCTTTTTCCTCCCCCTTTTCTATTGCTCAGATCTTCTTTTTGTCACTTAGATGAATCTATAATGACCAATCAATCCCCCAACAAAGTCTGTCGTCATTGTTGAGATCAAGCATCAACTTGGAAATAAAATATGCCACCTTTTAAATTCCTTCTGTTGCTTTTTTAGTAGCTTTGCCTTCTGTTTGGTTTAGAAGAAAGTCAGAAGGTTGGTGACGGAATCAGAGTTGAAACCTTTCTCAGAAATATTGTCTGGACAAGAGATTTAAAGGAATACTTTTAAACTTTGCAGTTCTTTGAGTTAAGTTGGACATGAAGTAAAATTTAGTTGTTCTTGCTGGTAGTTTTGCCTTTATTTGCTGAGCACAGTAGAGGAGTAGAGGTGGAAAAGGAGGTCCAGCAGATGTAGAGTGGCTGTCAGCACAGCCCTGGTAAAAGGCGATCTTTTAGAGAAAGAGAATATCAGAGCATAACTCCTTTAAAGCCTTTTTTTCACATTTCATCGGACATGTATTTTAAAAAGCAACAACATGGCTGCATAGATGTCCACACCCTTTAGATTTTGACTCCATTTCAGCATGCTGTATTTTTCTGGTAGGTGTCTGTCAGCTTCCCAATGTTTGTCCACTCCCCCTGCAGATTTTAAAATTTAGTTCTGGGTTCTGGCTAACCCATTCCAAAATTTGTTCTGTTTAAGCCTTTTTTGTGACAATCTAAACAATATTTAATATTTTATCAGAATATTACTCATATTCAATAAATTAGAAAATTATCGAAAGGTTCAGTTATTTCAGGAACTGCCTGAAACCCATTAAATAGACAGACTGATGTTTTCAAGCCAGCCTGCAGTTTGCTGCTTTACAGACTTGCTTGCTGTAGTTTTAAAACAAAGCTACCTTAATGGGACTCATAGGTGGCGCTGTTTTAGTTTCTCTTTGAAATATTACCAAATAGCTTAATTTGTTGTTGTTGGGATCAAAAGTGTCGTAACCACTGTTTTTCAGCCTGCTGGATGACCGTGTGCAGCAACAGGTGAGGGAGGGGCGGCACAGTCTTAGTGAACACTACATTTGGCCAGAGGAAAGTCCGATTTCCCTGACACTTTGATTCATTAACAGGATTTAAACTGTAAGATAATAACTTTTCTGAATCCTGGAGAAGTCAGCATAAGTCCACCAAAGTGCTTCAAAATTCAGCCAAACAAACAATACAATTAATGCAGAGTAAAAGGCCAAGTAAAATACAACAACATGTCAAAATTAACACTGAAAGAAGTGAAGGAGCACTCCTAGGAACAATGTAGGGTCTCTTCTGCTCAGGTCAGGTCAAAATCCAAAGAAAAGAAGCGAGTTTAAATGAGTCTGTAGTCTGAATGGTCCAGATATGTAGTGGTAAACTATGCAACAGTTGTGGATTAGCCAGAACCTTCACCTCTACATTTAACTTTAGATCCCAGAACCTTACTGGAGCAGCCTTGAAGGTGTGTGTATGGTTAAGAGGTACTGAGAAGTAAGACTTCCCAGTACCTCCAGTAATTCCTTATGGTTCCTTAGTTTTTCTTTGCCTCATCAAACTTTTAAATATGTTTGGCCCCTAGTTCCTCTGAGAAGCCATGGTGCTTGAAGCGGTTCTGATTTAGATGCCAAACCAGTCACTGACACGTCAATTTTTGGACTGTCAGAAACAAAATGAAACTATAACGTATCACAAGCTGATATTTTAATGAATTTGTAGTTAACTTAAGATAACAGCATCTATATTTTACACATCCAGCAACTAGTAGTTTAATACCAGCCAATAACATGGCAATTAAATCAAATAAAGCCAATAATGTAAAACGTATTTGGTTGGTTAATACAGAGCAACACCTTTAGGTAATGGGACCACTGTTCTCATCTGAATTAAACTGAGTGATACCTAGTACACATCCTTGATGAACTAAAATGACAACTGCTTCAAACTCTAGTAAAAACTTTATTGCCAAGAAATACTGAGCTGTTAGTGGAATATCATGGAACTGGCTGCAATTATTCCATTTTCAATCGATTTTAACGTAACTTACTACATTTTTGGATTTATTCCATTTTAAATTACGGTGGTGTTGGCAGCTATTTTAGTATTGGTTGCTACATGAGTCTAAGCATTTTAGATTTTGTCCAACTTTGTTCAGATGCCAAAATATTTTTTGAAATAGTCCTTTACTGCTGTGCCGCATGAAAAACTGTAGTGTTGTGTTGTTTAATGGTTTGTGGAGATAATAATCCTCAGCTAGGTTAATAATTTGTGCTCCGGCATGTCTTGGCAACAGATTTGACTCTGGATAAGGTGTAGAGTTTTGAAACTGGAATTGTAGGAACTCTGGAGAAGGTACCCTGGAAAATGGGCCACTGCAGAAGAAACAGTGGTAAACCCAGAGCTGAAGCTCCTCCTGAGCTGGGCTCCAGATCCTGGTAGTTTTTTCCACAGACTGCTTCACAAAAGCAACTCCATGGAGATGAAACCTGCAGGTTCTCAAACCAGAATTTTCTCAAGGTCCGTTAGTAAAGACAAAAGTCAACTCAACGGGACCAACCTGTATAAATACAACCAAACAAGCTGTAATGTTTGGTTGCAGTGTCATAAAAAGAGATTTTAAATAACTTTGTTGGTGTGAACCAATAATCCTCATGTTTTTACAGATTTGTCCACCAAAGCAGACGGACTGTGAAATAAAAGATATCATAGCTCTTTGATCCTTTTATTTGAAGTTAATATTTCTTGGTACCAAATTTCTAGGATTGTGCATCTTTTGAAGAGATGAAAGGAGTACGAAGCCCCACATGCAACCTTCCCCTCCCACACCAACAGCAAACCCCAACCTCTCCTCCTCTTCCTTCGCCTTGTCTTCGTTTGAGTCTTCGTCGCATGTTCGGTGCATGCCAACAAATCCTAATTGCACCCCACACTCTTCTCTTCCCACTGACGCTGCACGCCTCGTGCCACCGAATTCCTTGTGTGCTAATTAGGCACGCAAACCGCGGTGCGACGCGCTCCTGACAGGTGCCGCCGGCTCACCGAGGTCACGCACACACACTCACGGCGAGAGACAGACGACAGGAGAGCGGGCTTGTGCTCACTGCATTAAAAATAAATGGAGAGAGAGGAGGACAAAAAAAACAAGAGGCAAGACGTGTTAATTTCTAGCTTCCATCTGTTATTACATAAGCACTGCCAACAACGAGAGAGGAAGACACAAAACAACCGCCATGACTGAAGTCCTCCTGCACAGAAGAAGAGTTCCCCAGGGAGCAGGAATCGGATCGATCGAGCGGAGGATTCGTCTGAAAGCTTTGGCTTCTAAATGTTTTTAAAAAGTGTAACCTGGTGTTCTTTCATTGAAAACAAAACATAAAAGTTAGTGTGTCAGAAAATTCTGACTTTATTTTAGCCTCCAGGGAGATCTAGAAGTTGATTTGTACATTATTTCTTTTGGAAACAGTTAGGTAGAAAAGAAACTTAAATGAGAGCAGAACCTTTTTTCAGATTTATGTCGGGTATGGTTACTATAAACCTCCAGCAGAGACTTGAAGCTCCTCTGGACAAGTCTTATCAGTTGAATGACCAGCACAAGGAGCAGTCACAATTAGCCAGGTGGTGTTTGGTATGAAACATGAAAGACTTTCTTTAAAAATTAATGAAAACATGCTAAATTTATATAAAGAAGAGATCACACTCTCCACAACAGACTTATAGAAGATCTGCAGCATCTTCCTGCCAACACTGAAGGACCTAAGCTTCCTCAAAAAGTACAGTCTGCTCTGTCCCTTCTTGTAGATGGCTTCACAGTTGCATCTCCACTCCAGTCTGTTGTCCAGGTGAACACCGAGGTATTTATACTCCTCCACCACCTCCACTTCTTCTCTCATGGAAATAGTGTTTGACTTATTCCTGTTTCTCTTAAAATCTACAGTCATCTCCTTTGTTTTAGTCACGTTCAAGATGAGATGATTGTTTCCACACCATGCCACAAAGAGGTCCACCACCTTCCTGTACTCATCTGCTCCATCTCTGATCCAAACCATGACAGCAGGATCATCTGAGTATTTCTGCAAATGACAGGAGTCGTCTTGTACTGGAAGTCTGAGGTGTACAGAGTGAAGAGGAATGGTGAGAGTTCAGTCCCCTGTGGTTCTCCTGTGCTGCTGACTACCTGGTTAGACACACAACCCTTCAGTCTCACAAACTGTGGTCTGTTCGGTCGGGCAGTTAACCGATATTAGGGTATACAGGGGTATCCAGAAATAGTGATAGTATTGGTTTATAATCCGCTTAATTTGCCCAGTCTGTTGTGCTAAAATATATTTTTGGTTGTACTTCCTATGAGAATAACTTTTCACACCTTTTGGTTAGAGGAGCGACTGCAGTGAATGTAAGCCACCAGTGAACAGTGAAATCAGTCCACTATGATGATGCTCGCTTCAGCGCACAGCTGCATCCGGACGTTTCGTTTTTTTGGTATTTTTTAGTCGATAAAGAGACTTTCTACATTAATACACCCAGACTCATCAAAGCAAGAATGACCGCGCATTTAAAACTCTTAAACTTAACTGCGGGTGTTTGGGAAGAAGAGGGAAGCAACTCAAGCTAAACCTGGCAAAAAAGTCAAACTGAGCTCAAAAACTACATTACAGCACATTGGCCTTGAAGAGGGTGTTTTTAAGGGTCTCAGGTGGGTTTGGTCTTGGGCCTGGTCAGCCCTGTCTTGCTGGTCTTGTTCTTGACTCTGCCTCGGGTGAGGTGGTGCGGACCACAACACTGGGGCCTATCTCAGACATATTGAAGTCTTTTTTGCTTCAAGTGAACCTTGGAAGTTCTTAATAATCCTGAAAACTGCTACATTAGCAGTTCCTACTCTAATAAATCATTGCAATGAATTATTACATCTGACCTCCCCGCAACACAATCACCCCAAAACCTGAAGCCACAAATTTTGCAAAACATCTGCGCCACGGCCTGAACATTCTGCAATGACTTTACATCTGCTCATTATGTTTTCTTTAGACTTGTTGGAAAATGTTTTCCAACATTTTCCAACAGCTCCGTCCAGCTCAAACTCTCCTGTAAAAATATTCTAGTGACAGCAAAGACTCACCGTTTGTCATCGAAGCAAAAATATTTCCAGATCCGAGGAACAATAGGGTCCATCCAAAAACAAAGAGGCTCGAGGAGTGACAAACACCTCTAGGATCTTTTCCCACAGATGGAGCGCTGAGGCCAGAAGACGTGTTGACGAGCTGCGGCGCTTCCTGTCAGCGACGGTGAGCTTAGTTTTCCTGACACCAGGAGAGGCAGATTCTTTCCCAGGATGAAGGGATGGTCCGGTCAGGATTCTCACTGCCAGAGTACACACATATTTCTGGTGCTTTTCAGCACTCTGTCCGTTGAAGCTGATTTGTTTGTTCAATTGTTTTTTTTGGACTCTGCATCTCCAAATGAACTCCTGAGGTCGAAAACAAATAAAGCCAAACTGCAGCACTGATGGCTGCTTCCACAGAGAAGACAAGGCAGATAAACTGAAAGGTAACAAGCACCGGTTGACACCAAGAAGGCCTGCAGGGGGCACTTTTTTATTATTTGTCTTCAGATTATTTCTCTCTTGACAAATGTTCAAGGGCTTGTTATAGAATGTAAACAAATGTTTAGAAGGTTGGAAGCACCAGATCTGGGCCGAGGAGAAAGCAGTCCATCAAATGTCCGTTGAAGGGCTCTGAGAGGGTGCGACTTCCTGGAGAAGTACCTCAGATGTTTGCAGGAATTACAAACCGTTTCCTGAAATGCCCTGGACGTTTTAATAAGAGTTTGTAGAGATGTGAGTTTGCTGCACTCAAAGGAGAAACGGTTCCACTGAGGTTCATTCACAAGGCATGCAGCCTGGCTCTATGTGGAAAAGTAATCACCCCCTTGATAAATTATACATTTACTGAAATTAACCACATTATTATGTTTCATCAGCCACACCCAGGCCTGATTACTGCCAGACCTGTAAAATCATGAAATCACCTAAATAGAACCTTTTTGACAACATGAAGTAGGTAAAAAATATCACAAGAAGGAACACGTCATATCCTGACCTAAAGAAATTTATGAGTAAGGATGGGTACCTTTCACATTTGAACTGATACAGTACGGATACTTCGTACCTGAGAATCAGTATCGGTACTCAACAGTACCAATTTTCAGTACTTTTGTGTGTTTTATGTGGTAAAAATTATTAATAAATTTAATAATAAAATCTTAACTTTATTTTAAATTAACATCTATATTTGTCAATATATAAACTTTAATGAATATATCGAAAACAACATCTAGCTGTTTGTATTGTAACATCTCAGTTGTGTGAAACATTTCCTCTCCCATGTTGCTCTCTGCAGACGACTGGTCAACGGATGGAAGTGTGCTAACGGTGCCGAATGCAGGAGTTGTAGCCGTAGATCTGAGGCTGACGAAAATTGCTCTTCAGCCTTGAGAAAAATCTTGTGCTTAACCAGGTGCTTCCTCAGATTAGAAGTATTCCCGCTGCTGGCCTTGCACTTTGCGTCAGATATTGCAGGGAGGGTAATCTGCATCGCATTTTAAATAGTGGAGCCATGCTTTCGAGCGCTTTCTATCAGCCACGCTTTGTTGACTGTACCAGGCATGAAAAATCGCCCACTATTCCACTCCCTCAGTGTCAGGATGATGCGTTTAGGGACGGAGACACGGTACAATTTGAATTTACGTTAATCGGTATTTGGTAGTACCGACCGAATTCGGTCGGGCCCTATAAAAGTACCGAACTTGGTACCCATCCCTATTTATGAGACCTCAGTGAGAGCTATTATTCACAAATGGAGACAACCAAGAACAGTGGAGGACCTTCCCAGCAGTGGCCGGCTTTGAAGAATTACTCCAGGAGTTCACGGATGACTCAAGACTTTAGGAAAATATTCTGTGGACTGACGTGACAAAAGTGGAACTTTCTGGTCCTGCCACGTCTGAAGTACATCTAAACACAGCATTTCAGAAACTGAACATCATACCAGCAGACGTGGTGGTGGTAGTGTGATGGTCTGGGGCTCTTTTGCTAACTTGCTGTAACCAATGGAAGCATGAAGTAGAAGAAGATCCCGAAGGAAAACGTCAGGTTTTAAGTTTGTGAACAGAATGATGATCCAGATTAAACCAACAAATCCAGCTCTGAATGGGTTAAAAAGAGAACAAAGAAGAAAATAAATGTTTTTGAGTGGTGTAGTCAAAGTCTGGGGTTAAATCTGATTAGGATGCTGCGACGAGTGGGTATAAATTCCTCCACAGTGATGTAAAAGGCAGTTATAACATGCAGTTATTGCTGCCAAAGAAAGCACAACCAGATAGTTTAGGGGGCAATTACTTTTTTTCAAAAATGTGAAGAAACGCTATTTGCCAATAACTGAGTAGGTCCCCAGAACAGAAAACTCACCAAAGGTCGACATAAAACAACCATAAACATATCAAACAAAAGTGAAACAAAATTATCTTAAAGAGCAACAGAAAATGAAAGGAGACGCAGCAAAACCGGCCATCAGAGGCATAAAAAAATACAGAAATTTGACGAAAAGAGCACTTCCCAAAATAATGAGGTGATTTCTGTAGACAGTTGTTTGCAACAGATTTCATTTGAGGTATCAAAATAAAGGGGCCTGAATACAAATGAGCACACGCTTTGTTGTTTATTTGCAACAAATTAACAGACATGCTTGCTTTTCCTCCCACTTCACATTACGCACTGCTGTGTATTGGTCCATCACATGAAGTCCCAATAAAACATGATGCTGTAAAACGTGGAAAAATGGTCAGGGGTGCCAATACTTTTGCAACTTACTGTCACCTATCATCCCAGCCATGCATAAGTACCCCTCCCCTTCTCGTCCCACGCTTTCCGACTCCCATGCATTATTCACAGCCACATTAAAATAGCAGCCGAGATGGAGGGCATGTTGAATCAGGGAGGTGCCGTCAAAACAGCTGAAAGTGTCAGTCACAGTCTGAACTTCTCCCGTCCTCCGTACTTCCTGCTGGTGCAGCTGCCTAAATGAGAGGGATTAAGTTAACTCCCTGCTTAAAGGACGAGCAGGCCCTGGATTAGGGCACTGGGCATGGACACAGCGAGCATTCAAGCACGAGCTGGTGCCTTTTAAAAAAGAGACGTGGGCAGGAGAAGGAGGCAGCGGTGCACGGCCCGCACAGGGACCGGCAGCCGCGTTGCTTCAACAAACTCACTGACAAGTGTAATGCCGAGCCTGCAACATGGAAACTGGTGTCGGGGCACAGAGGGGGAACGCTGGCAGACACGCTCACAAACTGTTTATTTAATTCCTGCACCATTCCCAGCTTCACTCTCCGCCCAAAACCTCCATCTTTTGCCATTACTCACACCTAATAAAACCCTTTATATCAATCTTAAACTGGGCTCTGAGATCTGGGGGTTTCTTACTGGCTTTGTAATGTTTTTATTTCCTCATTTGACCAGTTTACACTGATAAAAGTGCTAGAACAAACAGAGCTAAAAAAACATCAGTTATACCTTATCAAAACATAGTTTCTAAGAGCTTCCCCGATAATTTGTAACGTCTTAAACAACTGAATCAGTCTTATAATTCAGTAAATCCAAAGCAATTTGAAATCCTTCGAAGTCATTTAAAGGGCTTAGTCCTGCTGATCACTTGCTATGGTGGTTTTTAGCCTGTTTGATGAAACCACAGTGGAAAGAAACCAGAACAAAAGGTTTGTTTTTGGTATATTGTTCTCTATGCAGAATTAAGCACATTTATTTAAAATACAACACTGTAGTTCATAAAGCAAAGAAAAATGCATAGAGGAGGTCCCATCACACTGTGGGCCAGGTTTGGAGCCTCTGCATTCGGTTTACAGTGCAGATTAAAGGTTTCCATCCCACTGGTTGTGGCAATGAATAAATTAATTTATCCAAACAGTCAGACTGGTACAAACAGGCTCATGGCTGCAGCAGAGAGAAACTACTCCCTTCCAACAAGAAGAAACCAGAACCAGGCTTAGAGTGATCATCCATCTCCTGTCACTGACAAGAGGTTGAATGGACAGAATGGAGATTGTAAAAAAACACAAAAGCAGTGAACCAGGACTACTTTCTATGGGTAAAACGTTGGTAATGTTTGCGATACCTCTGCTAATGCCTTCGTCGAGGAAGAAAAACCAGCAGAAGACAGAAGCACTGGACCAGACACCTCCTCTGGGAAGAGAAAACAAAGTTAATGGGAGATAGAGGAAATATGGGTTTCGCCTTCAGTCCCCAGGAGATGTTAGAGCCTCCCTGGTCGTGTGCAACATTGTTACAGTTTCCCTCTAGTATACTAATTATTGGTACAAGAACATCCTACAGCACCTCTTTTTCCCAAATGCCACCAAATGGTTAACTCACCGTTTTTTTAAAACGATTTTATTTCTCATTGTGAAGCTTATTTCAGAGCTGAAGCTCCCCTGTAATGCTTTCCCAAGCCCTTCACGGAGGGGGGGAAAAATCCCAGGAAGGAGTTGAGATGAACAGGTGGTGAAACAGTGTGAGAAACACGAGGGAGAAAAACAACAGACACCTGCTCATGAAACCCAACCTGGTTCCTCCATCACATTCTAGCAGAGTTTTTACCCAGCAAGCTGGGAGGATTCGCTCCGTCTCGGCCGTTTCATCAAACTTGTATTTGGCAGGAAAGGGTGTATTTTTTTTAAGGATGAAACCTGCTTGTTTTTGGAAAGCGTTCAAAGGTAGAGCTGTGACACGAAGCCTGAAATAACTCTGTGCTGGTCTGTGGTAACCTGACGTGCCAGATGGTTAGTTTCACCAAACCATCTGGGAAGAACACTGCAGAATCCATTTAGTGGAGGACAGGTATGGTCAAATGTAGAGTGAGGTAATCAACTAGGGGCTCCTGGGCCCTATGCAGTCCACAAGCTCATTCTATTCGGCCCTTAAAGTCTTACATCCAGATCAAATATCTCACTATATGAGACAAGAATCTGTTGAATCTCTAATTTGATGAGCTTCTGAAAGAAAGTGGTAAAGACTCTGTCAGCTGGTCCAAATAAGTTAGCTTGAAGCTAGCAATATTAGCATCGCTGATTAGCTGTAGTGTAAATAGAGTGGGAACTCAGTAAAGATGTTGTAACAAAGCTTTTTTGAGTAGTTATTTTCACTCCATTACTATTAATTTAACCTTAATATGCATGTTGATTAATGACCAAAACATAAAAATTAAATAAAAAGTATATCTCGATTTTCCTGTTATTTATGGTGGATTTTCTGCAATCCACACTGGTTTAACACTATCTATACAGGCTCATATATATACATACACTCTACTAATGTTTTCTTGGCAAATTTGACCTTGTCCAGATTGTTTTTGTTGCCATCCAAAAAAAATGGCCGGATATTTGACCACTCCTTTTGGCAGACTTGGAGTTAGGTTAAATTGGTTGGTTTCCTCCACAGAACCAGATTTTAAGCCTAATTCACACATTTTCATTAGAATTGATGTTGAGGTTGGCAGTGCCATTCCAGGAGTTTTAACGTTCCCCTGAATTTATCCTCAATCGTGTTTTGAAACAAATCTTGAACTGGTGTGTTGCCCAAACCTTTCAGGATCATTCTTTGAATGAGAAGGTTTCAAATTAATTGCTAAAGGTTCCAAACCCGTTTTAATGTGCATTTGGGATGACCGAACTCTGCCCAACTTTTGGCTGTTAGGGTGAAAGGTTGGTCATTCTTCACTACTCCATCCACTTGATTCAATGCATCAGTACCACTCACTGCATAATAGTCCCACATCATGATAGTGCCACCACCATGCCTAACTTTTGGTATATTGTTCTAAGCTTCGAAAGTTTCACCATGACTCTTTCAAACATATGTCCTGTCACTGAGGACGAACAGCTCAATATTTGTTTTGTCTGACCATAAATCTTCCTTCAGAAGTAGTTTGCCTTGTCTAGATGGGTGGATGCAAAAGTTGATTTGAGATTGAAAGTGTCTGTTTGGTGTTGGACCTTCTGTTTTGATCCACGTTGCCCTGGTTTATGTCAGACTTGAGCCTTTGTGGTGCCTGGCTAGTTTCTGAACATCCTCACGAAGTTCTTGTTTGTCTGAGACGAACTGTTTATGTCAGATGAAGCTTGGACACAATTCGTCAGCCCAAGGTTTAAGCTGTTTGGGCATAATAAGAAGAATGTTATGTTTAAAAGCAATGCACCAACTGTCAAGCATGGTGGTGGCAGCATCATGCTGTGGAGCTGTTTGAGTACACAAAGTGGATCAAATTATCTAGAATAAGAACCACCTCCAATGTCCATTCAAATCGACAGCTCAGTGGTTGAAACTTGGACATAGTTGAGGGTTTCCAACAGGACAATGATCCCACATCAGAACCGGTTTTAGGATGGGTAAAGCAGGATAACATTAAGGTTCTAGAAATCCCTGAGCTCATTATAAAGAAGCCAATTTAAAAGTCAGGTCAGTGCCAGGAAACCAAACTGGTTTAAAGGAATTCTGCCAAGAAAAGAGGTCAAATATCTCGACAAAATGATGAAGCGAGTTGACGGCAACAATAAATCTGTGGTTGAAGTGAAACTTGCTGAGGGTCACTTAATCATCTGGTCGTAGGCGGGAGTCTATATGGTAAAATCCACAATAGATTCAAACTTTACACCTAGTTGTTTTTTTATTTAAATTCACAGGAACTAGGTGTTGGAAATGTCTTTATGAACTGTAATCCACATGGTGTGGATCAGACTAATCTCTGGTTTGTTCTTCACCTAACTGCTACTCACTAGAGGATTCATGCCGTTATTTTATCCAACATCTTGGCTGTTAATCATCCCAAACCTGGCAGCTTTAAGTCACAACAAGAAACGCAGAGATGGCATTATGCTCCTGAGTATCTTAGGGATCCTGTTGTAATGTGATGAAGCTTGTTGTCCAAAGTCCCTGCCTTGTTGCTGCACCCTGGGTGGGATCAACCTGGACGTCTGATGCTCTTTGTCTTCTTCTGGCTGCAGGCTGAAGAACCAGGCTCAGCTCACGTCAGCTCCGTGACATCAAAGCGACCGTGACACAGCGGCAAACCGTCGATGACTGATGCCTTTTTGTCTTCCTCAGTCAGGACGCATCGCCCGGCCTGCGGACGACTCTAATCGCATCGACAGGTGACACGTATGTGGGAACCAGAAGATGATGGGGGGGACGAGTCGGATCGTGTGACCTGCGCCTCACATGCCTCCTCCGTGTGCCGTACGTGTGTGAGGAGCTTCGCTGTGACAACAGATGACATTTAGGAAACAAACTGAGGGAAATCTTGCTAACAGGATTTTGAGGTGACGTGTTTTAAAGAGCCTTTCACTCAACATCTCTATAAATATTTATTCCTCTTCTCCCTAAGTTCAGCTTTCTCTGGATCACAGCTTCCAACATATTTCATTAATGTCCTAATTAGTGGCTCATATGAATATGAAACCTTAAAAGCCTCATGGGTCACTGTTTATCGTGCTTCTACTAGCCATCCACCCATCCATCATTAGAGCAGCCGCAATCAGGCTTCGCACTCAGCGAGAGCCACATGAAATAAATACGGAGGATTATTTTGCATATGTCACTAAACGTGTTGAGCACATGGGTAGCACAAGAAAGCACAAAGTAAACCTGCATTTAAACATTAGAAAATGCTTCTGTTGAAAAGTTGAACTGTTTCGTGTTTGTAACTTTGTAAGTGGAGCCGTTAGCGGTTAGATCCAAGGAGACGTGCCTGATGTAAAATACAAACGCCTCAATTGTTAAAACCGTCATTCAGACTTCCAGATTTTAAAAATGTCACATCAAAAATGTTTTTTCTTCTTATCACAACGTCTTTTTGTTGGAAATACGACCTTAATCAAATCTTAAGCTACATTTAAAAAATTCAGCTGAAAGATTTCATCCTGTCAAATGTCCTTATAAATCTGTTAAACTTGATTCTTTAATATTTCTGCACTGCAGAACACAAATCGCATCTGATTGGTTAGTTTGCAGAGGATAAACTGTATTTATTCTCTCTGAAATCCTAAAAAAGTCATATTGTTTTGCATCATAACAGGGGGTCAAGGGAGTTTGCTAGGTCTGTTTTTTACTTAGAATAAAATTTATTTAATTTTAATCTCCTGTAGATATTTGTAAAAAAAAAAAAAAAAAAGCATCTTTAACTCTCGGCATAGTTTTTGGGATTACCAGTTTCTTCTTTGGATTTTAATTATAGGAGTTTTTTGTCTATTTCTTCAGTTTCAGTCATAATTTTAAAACCATTACTACTCCCACAACATTGAAAAAGCCCAAACAAAACTCTATAGGATGTGTTGCTCAAGCTGGAACACAGTGCATTGACTTTTGGTAGCGATACATTATTAAGTATTTATGAAATCAGCGAGAAACACATATTTTCTCACTTAGATGACAATGGAAACTTGGCAGAAGGAATGGGGAAACTGAGCCCTTTTTGGAGCTCGACACCAGCCTTACTTCACAGTGAAAACTTCTCACAGAAAGCTGGACTTTACCTGGCCAAATTTGCTTTATGATACTTTTAAAAGTTTTTATGTGATCACAGTTTTAAGTTGAATGAATGTTTTAGATTTTAGCGGAACGTTCTGCTTACAGTTTGATGATGTCACTCTGGACTTTGACCCTGTGAAATATTATGAAACATTTTAATATAAACCACTTTTTATATCAGTTTTCTTTTTCATATGAACAATTTATACATGAAAATGTTGCTGTATTTGTCTACTTTTACCCAGTGTGTGTGCAACTGCTGTTGGACTTCTGGTTTTCTGTTAAATCACCCCAGAGGTCAGAGTGTGCACCTTTAAACTCCAGCTCACTCCCTTTAATTTCAGCTCTGACATTTTCCTTCAAAGCTGAAATTAAAGTGTCTGTTTATCTTATTTCTCCTACATAAAACTTGGTAGATGCATAGAAATCTATATTTGTGGCCACCAGAATGTTCTGTCCCTCATGTTTTGAGAATTGTTTTGATAAAGTTGTAGGTTTTTGCGAAGTGGCAGGTGTGTTTGCTCATGTAGCGGGCGTCCCAGAAAAGGCGGGAATCACCTTGGCAACCAGTGACGCGGCATTTTCTGGGTTCGTGGTTCTTGTGTGACTCACCAGGTTTTTGTCTTCTTTTTACTTCTTCATTGAGTTGTTTTTCTTCTTATAACCATGATAGAAAATTGTTTAAAAATAGTTTTAAAACTTTTATGTGTTTTTATGAGCGTGATTTACTTTTATTTAACTTAAAAAATGATTTGAAGTGCAGATGATAATCTGTGGTTTGTCTTCACACTTCATCCAGTAGATGATGGATGTTGTCTGTCTGTAATTTGGGATTTGTTTGCTCATTGATACATTTTCTGTGTACTTTAAAAGTGGGTTAAATTACCTCAGATTAAAGAGTTAGTTGTTCTTATTTGCCGTTATAGAAGCCCTAGATTAACTCTGACTTCTGAGGTGAATCTCCTCCTTTGGAGATCAAGGATGGTTTAATAAATATATCTGGCTGTACATTAACAAGCTGTTCCCTTTGAGTTCTTTCTTTGACAGCAGGACGGAGGAGTAAAGTGCCGTTTGAAGCAGATATTTGTGTTTTGCTTGACGGGCTTCAGAGGAACTTCGCAGAGATATTTGTCATCTGTGGCCCAATTAGCAAATAAATTTCCCGACAAACATGAAAAGTTTAAAAGAGTCTAGGTGGATCATTAGCTGGGAATCGGTGGAAATTCCCCCCTGAACGCTGCGACTGTTTCAAAGAGCTGCAGCTTGTTTTCTGCAGAAATCCCCTTGATGTTTATTAGTTGGGGGGGCTGTTGAATCCCAAATCCTTGTCCTGCTTTTTCCTTTTTCCTCCTCTCAGATAAATGTAAGCCGACGAAGCTTGTGATATCCGGAAAGGCCTAGGAAAGAGATGTAGTCGGAGCCTAGGGGAGGCCATACCGAGTCCTATTTGTCAGAGCTTTCCGTCGTCACTCCTCACCAACGAGCTGCTTTGCGGGCGTCCGGTGGGCTCTGATGTACTCGGCCCGTCTTCCTTCCCGCTTGACTGTTTTCTGTTTGGCTGCTGTCATTGAGAACAGACACATAAGTACTCGCTCCGAGTCTTTCCACACACACTCCTCGGCGATGAGCTCTCCAGGGCGGAGAATTTCCCCCTCTCTGTCTTTATCTGCTGGTAAATGTTGACAGACCAGTGAACCCTGATGTCGGACTGTGACAGGCTGAACTGTTTGGGGTGAGAAGAGAGAGGAGAAACAAAGGAGGGGGGACTCTGCTGCGGTGGTTAGCCATCATGGCTGCTCAGCTCGCAGCACCTTCAGCACCACCCCAGCTCCGCCCCAGTCAGCCGGCGCGCAGACCATTAGGGAAATGGCTGAGGGGTTCTCGCGTTTCAAACCCGGCTGCACCGTTCAAATTAATGAGCGGATTGTCAGCATTTCAGAGCTGATGTGTGTGACGAGCAAAACCCCAGTAAGGATCCAGAAAACAAGAAGAGCCAGGACAGAATTCACTGTGTTTGGCCTTATAGCTGTAAACTTCTGCCTAACCCTGGACATCTTTGTATTTTCTTTCAATGCAGCCAGTGATTCCTGTAGTTTTTAAAGTGGTCTTGATCAATCGCTCTTCAGCCTCTCCCGACTGCAACCAACCATCACCACCTTGAAAACGAAGAAAGCAGAAAAACCAGGAGTCTCTAATTCATCTATTCGTGTTGCTAACTGTTGCTTTGTATGGTTGACTTCAGATACTTAAACTTATCCACCTTAAGTATTGTTAGTTTGGATGAAAATCTCTTGGATTTAGGTCTGGGCTTTGACTGGGCCATTCTAACACCTGGATGTGCTTTGATCTAAACCGGCCTCCTGGCTGCTTCTCTGATTCATGCTTCCTCTGTCAGTTCAGCTGGACACTAATGTCTTGGTAGGTTTGCAGTTTCCTCCTAGTGTTGAACAAAGCTCTGAGATATTCAAAGCTTGCGATATTGTTTTATAACCAAACTCTGCTTTAAAGTTCTCAAACGTTCTCCTTCTCCTTTCTAGTGTGAGCTTCATTGTTGTCCCTTTCAAAGTGTTGAGTATAAGTGGTGCAAAGTAAGTTTTAATTTGATTTGATGAGAAGTTTGTGCCACAATTCCAGTTTTTTGCTTTGATTTAGTTTTTGCTTTGTGTTTGATGAAAAATGAGACCAAAGTTCTGCTCAGGGAGAACATCCGGCGTTGTTTCCTGATGAGCAATATGTTGTAGAACCCTGAGAATAAGCAGGATAGCGCGCTCTGGCACATCAGATCCGTGAAAGGAAAACAAAGTGGAAGACCAGCCTGCTGCCGGAGGTGTCACCTCTCCGTGTTTGATATGCTTTACTTTTCCTCTCCCCGTTTCCTGTGGGAACTGCGTTTGTTGACCGGCGTTTCCCCTGACGGACCGGGACGGGTCACGTCTGAAGCGACCTGCCAGTGTGACAGTCCGTGGAGAGACGAAGACACAAAGGTGAGGAGAGACAATGAGGTGCGACGCTCGCAGGGTCCCGACCTGCCGGGCCGCCCCCTGGCTCTGACGGTGATGACACATCAGGAGAAACAATGGAGTCTGGGACGGGGGGATGTAACTAAGCAAATTAAGTCAGCCATGTGAGCTTCTTTGAATAGAGACGAAAATGTGTCACACACCTCTTGTAGCTAACGCAGTCTGTAGGGACACAAGACAGAAAATTGGATTTCAGCTTCTAGTGTTTCACTGAAGGACAAATTAAACAAGCCCTTGGTGTCTGTCAGTGCCAATGTGCCCCAGAGCAAGGCATTACCTGTCTGAACTGTTAACACTGAACACTTTCCCCGTGGAAATGTACTGTTTTGGGAGAGTTCGTTATACTAGGCTGATTTTTGAGGTATGAACACCTGATGTTTGAGCTGGAAGTTCATCCATCCATCCATTCTGCCTAAATGACTGAAATCACCTCAGTGTATGTTTTCATATTTAAACATCTCAGTTAAATTTGTCATCTTTCCTTTAGGTATCTATTGAAACCCACCGGCTAGCTTCAGTGATGTGCTGTAAGGTTTATCCTCCAGGATGGTCACCGCATTGAAACGTTAGTTTTGGGTGTAAATTAGGAGCCACACAGTTATTCGGCATTAGTATAATTAATAGCGAGATGTGCAAAAGTTTCTGCAACCTTAGAAAAGAAAATCCTCTTTTTGGAGAAGGCTGTTTTTTGCCCTCATTAGACCGTCAACAGTGAGGAGGGAAGGCAGTAGAAAAAGGAAAATCTCTGACATGATTTGCAGCAAAGCAGCTTCATGCACAAATTGGACAGAAACATAATTAAAATGCTGTTCTTAGTGCATGCAGCTGGAGTTAGAATCCTGACATTAGAGCATAAACACGTTCACCTGTTTTTTCCCCTCTCCAACCAGCTCCAATCAGTGTCCAGTTAACAGGAGACGTGGCTCCCAGTGGGAGACAGTCAGATATTACAGCTGGCTGATTAGAGACAGATGAATGTACAGTAATGATCCTTCGCCCTGTTTGATCTGAACTCCTGCACTTTGCAGGTCATCTTGGTGGAGGCTGTTTTCTCCCCTCGTCCTCACGTTCCTGTACGTTTTTTTTTTTCCATCTGAGGGAATTCACTTCACTTTAATTGTTTGACAGTCTTTTCCTGCCTTTATGCCGTGGCTGCAGTAGGTGCAGAGGATTTTTTATTTTTTTTCCTCCTTTTTTGAGGCATTAATAACATTCCACTCGACTGATTCCCCGGGGCACAACCTCATTATGGCTTATAGGCAGGAAAAATAAACTGTCTGAGCCGCCTGGCAGCTTTTTTCCCTTCCTTTTCTTGGAGAAACGCAGAGCTGGTGTAAAGTACCAGCTTGTTGCTGACTGAGGCACATGTCCAGCCTGTTATCTGTTCCTGAGTTAAAGCAAGCTGCTGTTGATGGCAGTCTGCACTGGGGGGCAGCACTGTGAACCAGTCATATTTCTTTCTCTTTTAAACCCTTGTTTCCCAACACATTTCTGAGTATTTTTACACACAAAAAAAATCAACTCTTATTTTGAGTACATTTTTTCAATGAAGAGATTATTATTTTTGCAAAATCAATAGTGCATAAATTATGGACAATTCTTTTAAACAAAATACAGGGGTTGGACAATGAAACTAAAACACCTGTCATTTTAGTGTGGGAGGTTTCATGGCTAAATTGGACCAGCCTGGTAGCCAGTCTTCATTGATTGCACATTGCACCAGTAAGAGCAGAGTGTGAAGGTTCAATTAGCAGGGTAAGAGCACAGTTTTGCTCAAAATATTGAAATGCACACAACATTATGGGTGACATACCAGAGTTTAAAAGAGGATAAATTGTTGGTGCACGTCTTGCTGGTGCATCTGTGACCAAGACAGCAAGTCTTAGTGATGTATCAAGAGCCACGGTATCCAGGGTAATGTCAGCATACCACCAAGAAGGACGAACCACATCCAACAGGATTAACTGTGGACGCAAGAGGAAGCTGTCTGAAAGGGATGTTGGGTTGCTAACCCGGATTGTATCCAAAAACCTAAAACCACGGCTGCCCAAATCACAGCAGAATTAAATGTGCACCTCAACTCTCCTGTTTCCCACCAGAACTGTCCGTTCGGGAGCTCCACAGGGTCAATATACACGGCCGGGCTGCTAAAGCCAAACCTTTGGTCACTCATGCCAATGCCAAACGTTGGTTTCAATGGTGCAAGGAGCGCAAAACTTTTGGGGTGTGGACAATGTGGAAACATGTATTGTTCTCTGATGAGTCCACCTTTATTGTTTTCCCCCACATCCGGGAGAGTTACGGTGTGGACAAGCCCCAAAGAAGCGTACAACCCAGACTGTTGCATGCCCAGAGTGAAGCATGGGGGTGGATCAGTGATGGTTTGGGCTGCCATATCATGGCATTCCCTTGGCCCAATACTTGTGCTAGATGGACGCGTCACTGCCAAGGACTACCGAACCATTCTTGAGGACCATGTGCATCCAGTGGTTCAAACATTGCATCATGAAGGCGGTGCCGTGTATCAGGATGACAATGCACCAATACACACAGCAAGACTGGTGAAAGATTGGTTTGATGAACATGAAAGTGAAGTTGAACATCTCCCATGGCCTGCACAGTCACCAGATCTAAATATTATTGAGCCACTTTGGGGTGTTTTGGAGGACCGAGTCAGGAAACGTTTTCCTCCACCAGTATCACGTAGTGACCTGGCCACTATCCTGCAAGAAGAATGGCTTTAAATCCCTCTGACCACTGTGCAGGACTTGTATATGTCATTCCCAAGACGAATTGACGCTGTATTGGCCGCAAAAGGAGGCCCTACACCATTCTAATAAATGATTGTGGTCTAAAACCAGGTGTTTCAGTTTCATTGTCCAACCCCTGTATAAGTGAAGTGAATTTTTGTCATTTCTACAAATATCAGGAACTTTATGCCCATGACTTCCTGTTTCTCAAGGGTATAACACAGAAGCTCGTTTCCCTTAGCTGTTTAACAAAATGGGAAAGATTTGAAAACATGTCCTTTAATTAAGGCATCTTCATAAGTCAGCTGCAAGAGAACAGCTGCATCTGTCCTACCTTCACAAATGCAAACAAGCTGGGATTTTAACTTCGCTTCGATCAGATGAGACTAAGGTTTTGCTTTTTGGCAACAAACACTCAGAAGGCTGAAAGAGGGTCATCGCTGGGCCTTTCAGCAGGATAATGATCCAAACAAACAGTTTAATCATCATAAGAGATCCCTCTTTTTGTCTTATTCAACCTTGCAAAATGTTACAGGAAAAAATAAAATGCTGTCCTATCGACAGAAGGCGGTGGTATAAATCAGACTTTTTTCTTTTGCTGAATGAGCATTCATAAATTAAAGTCTGTTTTTCCTAATTCTCCTCTGTAAGAGATGATGCTGCTGCAATAAAAGTCATCTACTTTCATTCACGCATCTTGACCAGTGGTGCCAATATATGAGGAAGCAATCTTTCTCCCCAAGGCTGCAATCTTTACCTTTCTATGTTATTAAGAGGAATATTACAGTAGGAATTAGTAGAAATAATCCTATAGAATTAACAGACTTTAGCAGAGAATGACAAAAGTACAGGGATGACCACTACAAAAAAGTAACACAGAAAAATAAAATATAACCACACGAAAGTTAAAAAATGCAACACAAGATGATAACATGTCAAATAAACAAACACACAGCTAAACAAAATAGCTTTAATTAGATAAATGTTGAACTTGGACATTTATCAAATAATAGCTACAAAAGGACATGATGATGAAAAAAGATAAAAAGACATAAAAGGCTGATGAAGAATTAAGAAAAGGTCAGAAAATATAAAGAACATCAGATACAATGTAACAAAACATAAGTTACAAAAAGATGGAAAATAACCACATTAAGACACAAAGTTAAGGTTGGTCCAAAATGTTACACAAAACTTATTTTTTAAATCTTTTTACCAATTAATTTTTTTAGAAGAAGTCTTAATATACTAAACACATCCAATTACAAATTATATCTATGATTGTATGTTTAGCTCCATATGAACCAAGATGACAGCAAACATATATGGAGCTCATCTAGATCCAGATGGACCAAAACGTAACCCAGAAAAGTGACAACAATATCTGAAATTAATACAGTGCTTACAAAACTCAACACAAGCTCCAAAAAAGATACAAACCTGACAGCGGAAAGAGCTGAAAAACTAAGAATGACTCCAGAAGGATCTAATAAGATAGAAGTTGTCCTATTTGATGCACAAAATGTATCGATTTAAAAATAATTAGCGTCATGTTGACGAACATTAAAAAGTTTTTTTCTTGTTGGGGTCATTAAAGGCTAGTCCTGCATTGTTTTTAATTTGTTAAAGTTTTTCCGGGCCAAGGTTTCCTGACAGAACCACACATGACTGTAAAACAGTTGGAAATCGGATCTCTTTCCTCTTGTGGAAAGCCTTGTAGGTCAGAGCAGAAGATCAGTTAGTGTCTTTGTAGAGTACCAATCTGAGCATGCATGAGGCACGCAGCATTAAGGCGATTGAAGCTCGTTTTTACCGAAGCCTTTAAACGCATCTTAATCTCCGCCTTTTAAAAGAAAACTGGAATCCGTCCAGTCGTCTGCTGCAGGACACGCAACCGTCTAGGGTCAAGTGTCTCATCCACGTTTGGCCGAGCACTAGGAGGTCGAGTCTGAGACGCCGTCCTCGTTGGCAAAGAGTGGAGATGGTCCTCTTAAACACTAGAAAGGCCAAAAGGTGCAGTTGACTGACAGCAGATTTGAATTCTGGGATTAAAACATTTTAACTGTTTGGAGAGCCGGCTGACACGTGTTGACCTCCAGTGCTTCCAAAAAGATCCATCTGCAAGGAGGTCGTCTTGATTTTGACTTGAAAATCAAGTCGACCTGACATTTAAAGTCCAAGAGTTGATGTTGGTAATTTTATGTAGTGCATCATACAGCAGTGCTTCATGACCTCCTGCTGCAATGGCTTGAATATGCATCAACATGAAATATTGTTTCTTTGATAGCATGAGTCTGACAAGAAACAGCTACAGTAACAGATTATAAACATAATCATAGCTGATTCACGATTTTAATATTGAAAAATGGGTCTTAAGATGGATAGATGAAATTAGTTAAATGGTTATAAGAACAACAGAGAATAAAATGTTTAGTTTCTGACAAATTACTGAATTTATCTAATAGTTTCAAACCCAGAGAGTAAAATCCGAGCAAAGAAACAATTAGGATGAGCTCAAAAAGATACAAATATATAGATATGAAATAAACAAAAAGCTAAAAACTAACAAAAAAGTACAATGCTTAAAAACAATTATGACATAAAATAACATGTACAAATGTCTACAAAGAGATTCAATAGAGCAAGAAATGACCACAAACAATCTAAAATAAACAGCTGTACAGACGAATTACACAAACATGGCTATGGAAATACACAAATAATCACAAATTATACAAAAATGTCTACAAAAAGACACAAATTACATAAAAATGGCAACAAAAAGACACAGATTATACAAAAATGTCTACAAAAAGACACAAATAATCACAAATAACATAAAAATGTCAACAGAAAGACACAAATAATCACAAATTATACAAAAATGTCTACAAAAAGACAAATTACTTAAAAATGACTACAAAGAGACACAAATTACACAAAAATGGCTAGAAAAAGACACATAATCACAAATGACAGAGAATTGTTACAAATATAATTAAAAATACTGAAAGAAACAAACAATGAGACACAAATAAAGATAAAACAGTAGCAAACAGGAAACCAGGATTTATCACTAAACAAACCCTTCGATGGTTAAGATTTAAAGACCCACAGCAGTTAATCTGAAATGCTCACAGAGAAACTTGACAGAATTTATAAAAAGAATGATAGGGAATTAACGATACTAACTGATTGTCCTCCACCTGACAGCACTAACATCAGCCTGGATGGTTATGATGGCCGCCGTCGCCATGTCAGCGTCTCTGCTTCCTGCTTTCTTTATGCCGCCTTTCCTTCCTAAAAGCTTCTCTCCCACTCAATTTGTTTTTATTCACTGAAATTAAGGGTTTGGTTTGTTTGAGAGGAGTTCAGCATCAATACAACTTCAATCAAGCAGCGGGGAATTTCAGGACGCATCCAGGCAAGGTCGGCATCAAATCCCACTAATGTGTCTCGCAAACGGCCGTTATTGAGTGAAGGCTGGTAATTAAAGACAGGTTCAGGTCGATGAATGTGGGTTATTTAGCTCAAAAGATAATTTCTGCTGATGCTTTACATAATCCTTAAAATATACAAGCCGCTCCTAAGGAGAAAATATAAATTAATGGAAAAGCTAATGGACACGTTGATGACATTTCGGTAAATCTAATAAGAATTGATTTGTGGTTCCTCGATCCTCCCCCTCTGCTTTCCATGTGTAATGAACCTGCCTGAGCATTGATCAAAAACAAAAATTGGAGGAGTAAATCTGCTTAAAAAGCCTGTCTCCCCCTTCATCTTTGCCGGTCTTTGTCCTGGCAGCGGGCCGGCCAGCACTTACCGAGGTGCTATATGTCTCTTAAATCACCAAATTGCCTGCCGGCACCCGTGCTTTTCTCCACCAGCAACGGTTTGCGGGCATTAGTCGAAAGTTTTTCCCGCAAATATTTAATCCTCACTGTGACTGACAATGTTGTCAGACCTCCGGACGGGTTTAACGCCGTTATTACAAGTGCTCCTCCGTCCATGGCGTTTTGGATTACTCAAGATTATGTTGTAATCCCTTTAATCCTCATTGCATTAAGATTTCAGTCAAAATATTGCAACAGTAAAGTAGCACTCAGAGGTCTTAAGCAGGCGTCATGATTGGGCAGCCGCCTTCATTTCCTCCCTGTGTCTCTTTATTTATCCTCCCGTCTCAGCCCGCATTGTTAATAAGCTAAGCAACAGATTTGCTTTTTAGACGCCACAATGAGTCATTTTATGCAGTCAATCTCCAATCACAGCGGTGGAAGACACATATTTACCAGTGTCAAGGCGAGGCAAACACAAACTGAGGGTGG
The DNA here is from genome assembly GCA_036173005.1 of Crenichthys baileyi. Lineage (NCBI taxonomy): Eukaryota > Metazoa > Chordata > Actinopteri > Cyprinodontiformes > Goodeidae > Crenichthys > Crenichthys baileyi. Next base: position 948,450 of record JAHHUM010001169.1, read on the forward strand.
GGTATGTTCGCTACAGTTTGGATGTGGGAACTTTGCTGATGAAACATTTGTCTCTAGCCGTGCATCCAGCAGTTCCTGTTCGACTGTTTCTCCCCCTGCTGCTCTATACAACCCTTATCTCTGCTCGCTTGACTTCCCACCACACTTCCAGAAAGCTTCCAGCAGGCTCCTGTCTGCATTTTACAGCTGCATGAATAAAACAATGTCCAGCTTTGAAACTCTGCCTTCTGTTGGTTGTCATGTGTCTTTATGCATCGATAAAACAAATAAGCCACATCATGGATGCAAATGCACGCAAAGACGGACAGTATGAACATGGGCTGAAGATGCATTGTTTAAAAATAATTGGAAAAGCATGAGGATGGTCTTGGAAATGTTACCACGTTTTGCACAAAGACTTCACTTTTTGGTGTTGCATTCACTCTATAGTAAGAGGATGGATGGATGTTTTAATAGAAGGGTTACATTCAGAATAGCTACATATAAGGGCAAAAAAAGCTTCCATAAGGACAATATAAGAAAATCAACAAGTTTTCAAATGATCCGCAGGAACGCCACAGAATAGTTACCAAGAGCTAGAAGAGACAGCAATGGTTGCAAAATTAAAAAATAGACCAAAAAAATTAAGGGTGCACCGATCAATCCGCCGGCCGATTGATCTGCGCCGATTTCCTTAGTTTTGGGAGATCGGTGTTTGGCCGATACTTACATGTGAAACCGATCTTATCTACTTGTCTAACCTGTTGTGCAAGTTGTATTTCTTTTTAAATGTGTAAAATGAACAACTAAAGGAACTGCAATGCTCTGAACGTTTCATTTATATTTGAGAGCCCTGCCTCATGTGCAGTTAAAACAAGTTTCTATTATTTCATGGGTTGTTCAGTGTTTTTCAATGAAATAAAATTGTAACGTTGAAGGTGTTTTGTGATCTTATAACACCGGACAGTGTCAGTTATAAAAAAATATCGGTGTTGACCAACATCGGAATCGGCAGGTCAGGCTTTTTAAGAATCAGTGATTGGCCAGAAAACTGCAATCGGTGCACCTCTACAAAAAATACAAGAAACAAATTGTACCAAAAGAAAACCAGATCATCTTAAAATGACAAATGTTTGACAGACCTATGAAGTAATAGCTAACAAAGAAAATCGTCTTCATAGAAATACAGACAATATTTCTCATAACATGTAAAAAAATGGTTTACAAAACTTACAGGAGAGGACATTATATGTTTTTAATTTTTATTGGATCCAACCTCATCCGAAATAGATTTAAGTTTCGTAAACATGTAAGATGAAGAGAACAAGCTTTTAAGTATTCATAGGTTTTTGTTGTTGTACCATGAGGTTTCCGTACCAGAAAACACAATAAAACAAATGATGGCTCTTATAATACGGTTTAGCAAGATGAATCAGCATTAATGTAAATTACTCATTTCTGTTGTGTGTATAAAAAGCGGTACTTCATCTTAAAAGCCAAATTTTTTGAAATAAAAGTTAAAAAGATACAGTCAGGTCACGGTCCTCCATCTTCATCTCCAACTAACCACTTGCTTCAAGCGCCTCAGATTCTTGCTTTCATTTTTCTGAGTGCTGACATGTTTTCACTGATATAAAAAGGCTTGAAGGCAAAGAGACAGAGTGTGATCAGGTCTGAGAGAGATTTGTAGCAGCATCATCCCTAATGTGGTCACTGATGCTCCTCTGATCCTCTCTGTCTGCTAAGAGAGACCAGCTCTGCCTCCAAGAGGTTCAGTTTCCCGTCCTCTGCTCCTCATTCGCAGGACCATGTTGTTGTTTTGTTTTTCTTGGGGGAAGAAACACTTGGAGGTGAACGGAGAAGCGGGTGTTCTCCACTTCAAACCCGATAAGATCTCTGACTCTCCTCAGTCGGACTTCAAACTGGCAGCGAGTCTTTGAGAGGAGACGATCTCTTCTTCTTGGTGCTACAGGCCAGTTTCATGTCTGCTTGTGTGTCCAGGGTGTTGTTTCCACTGAAGTACACAGAAATAGAGGTCAGCAGGCGCCACAGCTCTGCTGCTTCAAACACTCTTCAACATACTTTTAATTTAAAAAGGATTTGGTTTGCAGGAAATTAGACACTGAGTGGTCATTAAACTCAGATATGATAAAATCAAACTGTTTTGAAACTGACTGGATTTATTAGATCGGCCTGATTATTCACAGAATAATGTCAAGAGAAAACCCAAATAGAAACAAACGGATGCATAAAGACAAAATAACTGCTGTAAGATAAAATAATGAAACAGAACTCACAAAATGATTATCAAACAATGCAATATGGCTTCAAAACAAGATGGAACGGCTGCAAAATGACAAAGTGGCGATGAAAAGAAACGAAAAGAATGCCTGAAAGAATAAAATGACCACAAAATAGTTACAAAAAGACAAGAAATGGCTAAAAGGAAGACTTAATAACGATATAAGTCAAACTGGCTACAAAAACACTCAACAGAAACACAAGATAGCTCTAAAAGAAAAAATGGCTAAAAAAAGATGCAGACTAGAAAACATGTCTAACAATCAACACAAGAATGCCACAGAATGTCAAAGTGGCAACAAAGCAATGCAACACAGTAACAAAAAGACACAAAGTGACAATAAAAAGACCCGGAATGTCTTATTAAACTACAGAAACATAAAATAGACAGCATGATGTCGTAGTGACTACAACAGGACAACATGGGGACAAAAAAAAAGACTCCACTTGACTTCAAAAGGTCAAAATGATAGAAAGTGAACACATGAAGTTGGCCAGAGAAACACAAAATGGCTACAGAAAGACAAAACGTGACTACAAAACAACACAATAGAGTGGAAGAAATATGAAGTGACTACAAAGAATAGACAGCGTGTAACACAAGGTAGAAAATATCACAAATGAAAACAAATAGCTTCAATAAGACTGATAGTAAAATGTTACAAGGTGAATGCAAAATAACTAAGTCAGAAAAAGACCCAACGAATACTTTCTTGCCACAATAACTGTCCATAAATTATGACAAAGAAAAGATAAATTCATAACTTAAAGTTGCATCAACTAACAGTTTAATCCAAATGCCCTGAAGTTTACAGATGAATAACTAACAGCATCTCTTTGCAGCTAATCAGATTTCCTTCAAGCTGGGCGTCTCTGAACTGAAGCAACATCGGAGACTTTTTCTCCTATCATATAAAAGCTAGTTCCTGTAGTTTGAGTGTTTTGTAACACCTTCTCGCTCAGTGCTGCTTGTAAAGTTTAGCAGCAGTATTTGTGCAGATCAAAACGACCTCTTTGGGCCGCCCACGCTGAAGCCTCTGGAAGCGCAGAGGCACTTTGTAAAAAGCCCCAAAGTTTTTCTACCTTCAGTCTTTTGGTCTTTTGACTTTGCTAAGCATCAAAGCCGAACTGCATGGCAGGACTTTCTGTGCGGATGGTGAAACTAGGTTAGATTTTGCTGTTAGGACATTTCACTGACCCCCTCCCGACCCCTGGCTTGGATCTTGCTCCCCCCTCAGCAGCAGGCACCCATGTTGCTCCGTGACGGCCCCTGGGATCCGGCTGCCGGTGTCAGAGAGCACGGGCAGCCTGGAGAAGCTATCACATGGTGGCAACACTCAAACTGTTGCCCGTGTTGTCCCCACGCTTGTCCCCAAACTGCACTGCGACCGTCATCGTCGCTGTTGTCCCGGTTCTGTCGCAGCAAATGAGCGGCCGATCCGTGCCGGTCGCAGATTCCTATCATTTTTTTTTGCCTTCGGATCATGTTGACAAACGAGATAGTGGTGATTGGAAGTAAGAGAAGCTGAAGTTAGGCTGAAAAATGTCCCCATGTTGATGCTGGAGGTCTAAACTGACATGAAGACGGTGAATGGATATGTCTAACAGGATGCAGCAGTAACTTCAGGCTGAAAGCTTGTTATCTAATGTTTTATAGCACTTACATAAAGTCCCATCTCTTCACCCTAAATGCAAATTAAAGCTCAGTAACTCGTCCTAATTATCGAGCTCAGCAGCTCACCAGGAAAGTTTGATTTCAAAATCTTTAAAACAGAAGAGTTAGAGAAAATATTTTACTCAGTGTTCAAGCTACATATTCCTCATATTGGGAATATCTTGCAGTAGAATGGAGAATATTTTTCATTTTTCAAGTTTTTTTTGAGAAATCTTGCTGATTTTAGCTGTCTGCATTGCGAAACATTTAGAAGATCATTAAATCGAAACGTTCTGCAAGATTCACTTGTTTGAACGAAATGTGTTTTATGCTTTTTATACCATTTTTAATGAGAAGAAAGTGCCATCTTATTTAGCTGTAAATAAAAAGCCAACAGACACGAAGAAAAATCGTTTTTTCCTGTTTTCTGGTGAAATGTTGAATAATTGAAACTCTTCTGCTGACACTTTTAAATGTTTCAGATCGTCAGATGAAGGTAATAAGGGAAAAAGTCTATCCCAACCAACCTGACACTATGTGAAAAAATCTTTCACCCTGGGAGGACAATGTTTGTGGTAACTGGCATTGAGTCTTTAGCATCACTGTGGGGGAATTTGGACCCACTCTGCTTTGCAGAATTATGTTAATTTGGCCACATTGAAGAGTTTTCCAGCAAGTCATACTACAGCATGTCATTTGGATTAAAGTGATCATTTTTCTGCTGTATAACTTGTGTTCTTTAGCTTAAGTTCATGAACTGATGGCCAGACGTTCTTACAGAGAGCATAATTCACGGTTCCACTCTGTGGTTTTCTGGCGTCCCAAAGCCTTAAAAATGTCTTTGTAACTCTCTCCAGACTTTGTTGCTCCTCTGTTCTTTTTTCTTGAGATCGGGGCATGTCGTCCTGCTTCTGGAGAGATCTTTTAGCCTACTTCATGTTGTCATACAGGTTCTGTTTAAGTGATTCCTTGATCCTAAAGCTCTGACAGTGATCAGGCCTGGGTTTGGTTTGTGACATTAAAGCAAAAGCACCTTGGTTAATTACAGTAAACTCCTGATTGAACATAGAGGGAATTTTTTTATGGGACCAGGTTGGTCTGGAAAGCTTTTGCCTCTTAATAGATGAATCTGTGTTCACTCAGGTTATTTTGTCTGGTCTAAAACGTTAAGGGGTGGCCAGAAACAAATGAATTATGTAAATGCTTTGTCATGTCCAAACGATGTTCTCCCCAGTTCCCTTCATATCCCAACCAGTTCGTTCTGCCTTTAATAACATTTTACAGCTTTGTGGGTTTTTAAAACTGAAGAGAGAGCTGAAGATCTCTGAGGTCTGCAGTAAAGGGCAGCGCAGGTCCTTAACATTTCTCAACCCTGAAGTTAGAGAAGCGTCCAGGGAGCAGTTGCCTAAAAAGTTCCTGCCAGAACTCTCTTGTTTCCTTACTAGTTTATAGGAGTCACAGCAGAGACATGCCATAACACAGGAATATTTAGTCAGAAGGCATACACAAAGCACTCGAGGGGTTGTAGGAGAGCAGTGCTGGATTGTCCGGCGTTGTTAAGAGGCTGATTCTGGGTTAAAAACAATGAGCAGTAAAATTGTTTTAAAACATCCCCTCACTGGAGAAAAATAGGCACTTTAACCACAGATCCCAGGGTGGGTGTTTACACGAGCTCAGCTGGATCAGCCGGACCCCACGTCGCTGCCGACCTGCGCTGTCGGTACAAATAAACAGGAAGGCTGCAGCCGGTTGGACCGAGGCCACGCTCATAAGTCACTAAAAGCCATATATTTCAGAGACCCCTGGGAGGCTTTGGTGCGGCTGCAACAATAAGAACAAACTGTTAATCCATAAAAAGGGACGCTGGTTACGTAACACAGCACTCAGGTGTCGTTTCAAAGCTCTGCGTCCTTTCTGAGGCGGCCCTCGGTGGGCAGTTGGTTTGAGGAGAGCTGTTTAACTATAGATGTTGTAGGACATGGATGTTTGGGTTGCTTTTTAGAGGCAGGGATGGGTAAAAGCTGGAAATTTAACCCTTCTGGGTCAGTTTAATTTAAGTTTAGATGCATTGATGTAAATTTTATTTTGGTTGCAGGTTATGTGCGTTAAAAAAAAAAAAAAATTATCCGACATATGACTTTTAAACTAAACAGTACGATCTGTGCAGCTTTGGCATTTCTGGTGCCACTGACTTCCATCCAACCACATTTCTCCAAAGCATTACCTTTTCCTGGTTTTCGAGACGGTGAAGATATTTTTCATGTAGCCTACTGTAAATCTGCCAGTTTGGATGTTTGGGATGGAAAAAAATCCTGTTTTTAATAACTTTGCACAAAATAAAGAGGCATCAGAATTCATGTTGTTAACCATTTTTGACACTTCCACAATACCCCTCAAAACATCTTATTTCCATATAAATGATAGGAAAATAATGAACTTTGTAGTTTTTTTCTAAAAGGAGAAACTTTAATCACTAAAACTGGCATTTAGGTCAATACAAATTCATTAACTTTGTGGATATTTGTTATATATGGTGAAGACTGGAGTAAATAACAGCACTCTTAAAAGAAAATATATAAAACAAAATATATGTTGGTCTGTAATATTTATATGGCAAACTTTAAAGCAGCATGTTTCTGTGTCCGAGGGAAACAGGCCGAGCAACTTATTTACGAAAGACTGCACCAAACGATCACAATAAACGTTGATGCTGATTTTTACCACTGCCAGGCTTGGATGCACCAAAAAATCCACTTAGCACGTATGAGATGGAAATTTTACTTTTGGTGGTTTCTGTCTTTTAGTTCTAAATAAGTGACTTTAATTCCTGCAGCTGACATTTAAGGGAATAGAAATTAAGCAAATACTTTATGTATAGTGTGGAATGAAGTTAAAAGCAACTATGTTGATTTATATCTGTCAGATATTTTTTTGCATCCAAGAGACCCAGCAGGTGTAATTTATTTACAAACAACTTTCAATAATACATACTGGTCAGAATCAGTGTTGCTACTCAGGATGTTTGAGACTCCCACATAGGTGGCGTTATTACCCTAGATAATAATAATATTAATGATAATGTGGGCCCCATCTGGATTTTGTAAAGGCTAAGATAATAAATGGAGTCTGGGCTCAGAATGGGCTTGTTGTGTAGGATCTGCATGGGTCAACTGGGTTTTAGCTGTGTCTGAAATAGTAATTAGGGAAAATAAAGCAAATTGTGCAGCACATATAGGACTGTATGGGTCCCACTTTTAATTTTGTTGTCCTAGATCTAACCTATATAGGCAATCGATATCGGGACAATACCATCAGCACATTTTTCAATTAATTTCCTCCATATATGGGCCCCATATGTAAATGTTGGCGTGGGATAGGAAATAAAAGACAAACTTGGTGGGGTTTTTCCTAAAACTGGTTAAAATTTAGACATTTCATGCATATATGTAATGTATGTCTGCAATGTGCACTTATTTGTGTCTTAGAGGCAGGCGTGGATCACAACATGAAGGAAACCCTGAAGGTTGAAAGTAAAGTAGGAAACAGCCTCTTACTGTAGAAACGTGATGCCTCTGGAAGAAGCTCTGATTGACAGAAAGTGTTCCTCTCTTTAGTGCGAAACAATAGCAGGAAATTGGCTCTAAAGCTGCCATTTTCCAGCCTCTTCAAGCCGCCTCAGAGCTGAGTGACTCCCACTTTTTTTTTGCCACCAAAATAAATAAAAAAAACGTCCAGATCTTTTTCTGCTACACTTAAACGCTCAGATGTGCGCAGCCAACATGAAAAGCAATCTTCAAAAGCTATCTTTATCCCCTCTGCAGTTTGAAGTGCCCAAATTAAAGTTGCATACGGATGCCGTCGAGATGCGACGCCGCTCGGGGAGATTAACGACAACGCGAGGCATCTGTGCGATTCTGAAAGCATGTGTGTCCTGCCCTCAGTCGACAGCCACCCCCCTGACACATGCACGCTGATCGGGACGCGATAATCTGAAATTGCCTCCTTTCACAGATCTCTAAATCCCAACTGGGTGACAGTGGAGAGTCACTGCAGCAGTGTCAGGCGGTCAGCGCCACGGGAAACTCTGATCCATGATGCCAATCAGCATCAGCACCGAGTCAAAGGCCTGGAAATTAATCTGAACTTGAGGAGTTTTCACTGCGCAACTGATGCCTCGTAGATTAGGGATTGTTAAATTATCTTTGGAAGGGGTTTATGAGTTTAAATTTATGTCTGAAGCAATTTATTCCTGTTTCAAGCGTAAATAAGCTTTCAGAGATTCACAGAACTACTTTTTTCAGCACTTAAAGTCCACAGTTCTGGTGATGGAGCAGAGACCCGGATCTGGGCCATTTCTCAGACCAGTATTTAACTGGGATTAATACCTTGTTCTTATACTAAGATTTGTATGATCTAAACATTCTGATTCCAAACCAGAATACCCAGATTTAACAAATGAACAAATTACACGTTTCAGCCAGGTCTGCTAGGGCCTCAAGACCTAAAATACTGCTTGTATTAAAACTGGTGCTATAAATAGGCCACTTTTTGTTATATTATGGAGCTGATCAGTGAAACAGGAATTACCATTCTTAAAAAATGATATATACATTGTATAGAAATGTAAACAATTCAATTCAGTTGTAGTTATAACATGAGGCATGAGGTGCTTTTCCACATATTCATCTGTTGTTTTACACCAGACACACCTGGAGTGTTTGTTGCTGAATAGCTTAATGGGAGACCCTATCACACCCGACGCTAACATGCGTCCCAAGTGATCCGATCATGTGCAGAAGGCGCTGAGCACACATCGAGGTGTCTATCTTCACTGTTTGATGGGTTAAAATCATTAGTGTCTGTGCGCTGATGCAAAGTTTAGTAAAGATCCAGATATTTTATCCTACTTTCTGTCTTGCATATCACTTCTGTTAAGCTCCACAGAGAAGCTTTGAAAGAATTTGTACCTGAAATACCGCCACAAATATGCAAACTCAGATGAATTTCACAGTTTTGATTTAGCTACATAGTTTAAATGACTAAATGCGTCTGAGATGTTACGGAAACTTTATTGATCTCACAATGGAGAAATTATCCTGTTTGTGGTAGCAAGAGAAACTTAGGTCATTATCTGGCCTTGTTTGTCACAGTTCCGGTTATTTTAAAATTTAAAATTGTGTTTCTGACATTAGATATGAGCAAGTTTTAGCTATTTTCTTTGATTTATGAAGACAAAACACACCCACATTCTTTGAGTGACATGTTCTCTTGTTTATCCCATTTTGAAGATTGCCTAAGAGAAATAGGTAAGTGGGTTTCATATTTATAACCCATGGAAACAGAAAGTGGTGGATTACAAATTAAAAGTTCCTAGAAGCTCAACCTAATCAGTAAAATATAAAATAAAAAACTCATTCAGTTATATTTCATTTTACTGGATTTTTTTTTTTATGTTAAAGTAGGATTTCTTTCCTTTCTGAATAAATGTGCTCAAATTAAAGGTTGGATTTTTCTAGATTTTTCAGTGAGAGATTAGGCGCTTCTTCACCAAGGCACCATTATATCTGTTCCTGGTTCTAAAAGAAATATTTGAGGATTTCATGAGCCATGAACCCAAAAGCTAAAGGTGGATCCTGGGATATAAATTAGGACATACCAGCAACCACAGGAAATATTTCCTGATTAAATATACAGCAGGATGGGGGTAAAGGACTTACAAAATACACCTCTTTTGCAATATAAACAGGGTTTTAATCTAAATTGTGTACACAGTCGCAATAGTTCAGCTGGAGAGCCTCAGGTCTTAGCTCACTAATATGGCAAACAGCTTCGATGCAGATATCACTCACAGGAGCACAAAGTAAATACAGCTCGCCGATTCTTCCAAGGTAACAATCGAGCTTGTGTACGATATGATGGAACGCACAATCCCCCACCATTAAACACTAGTTCAAATATTTAGATTTCCCCTCGGTGTAAATATAACAGAAAGTTTCACAGTTCTGGCATTGTTTGGAAGGCCGAGGAACACGTTTGCGTTATAAATGAGAGCTCAGTGACAGGTGGCCACGCAAGGATGAAGAGCGTCGAGAGCCTGAAGGTAAACAGAGTGCTGCAACAATACGGGCTGACATGTTTGGGTCCAGAATGGTGTTTCTTCCTCTGTCTACATACCAAAGGACACAGTTTCAAAATGTTCCCTTTGTCTGCTCCATGAGTGTAGATTGAAACGCCTTCAATGGGATGCTTTCTCATTTTAGACCTGGTCTTCAGAGTAACGTGACAGGTCAGGTAGATTTACTCACCTGAGCCCTGAAAACTGGTACCTTTCTAGTCTGTGATGGAGAGATGTGGTTTTTACTCAGAAGATGGATGTTGTAGTCCCTTATTATCGACATAAGGAGCTTCCAGCAGCATCAGATGCACATGGTCAACACACGGCAGCCCTGTCAGACTCTTCATGCTCTCAAATAGTAACAAGAAAAACCTGAAATAAATGAAAAATAATAATAATCTATATTGTACGTTCATGTATCTTCTAATGGAGAACCTGTTCTGTGTTATGGACTAAAATAGAGATAAAGTTTTCTTTGCCTGTTGAAAGTCAAAGCTTTAAAATAAACTATTCTTCATTCAACAGTGAACATCTGAATTTGTCAAAATTTCCAGTTCATAGATTGTATGTACCAAGGCTTTTCATACTATGTGGTGATACATCCTGTGCTGTAGGGTTGTGCAAGACCGGAAAAATATGAAATTGTGATATTGTTGAGGGTGTGAGGGCAGCTAGAGTCCATTCAGATGTTAATGAATGAATGCAAAACACCTGAGTTATAGTAACCTGCCAGACATTGCAACCAAGCAGTCCTTTGCAAATGCGTTATTCAACATTTGATAACATGATGAAGATTATGATTGGATGTATTTTGCAGTTTTAGTGAGCTGTTTATCAAATATGCAGAAAAATAAAAATGTTTTGGAGGCATATTCTTCTACTTTCACCTGGGACTGCTGTAGATTTGTGGATTTATTTGTCAAAACACCAAAGCAAAAACTCCATAGCAACCAGTAAGTTGCTATGGAGTTTTTGCATTGCTCAGGAGGTTTTTCTTATGTTAATCTGTTACCAGTTTGCGCAGAGCTGAGTGGATATATGTTGCAATTTTTAGCAACCTTTTAAATTTTTATAAAAGTTTTCTTGAAGCGAAATTTTTACGACTGTTTTTTTGTTTCTGCATGAGAAAATGTAATTCACAAAATATTAATTTGTATGATTAAGAAACATTTTAAAATTGCCTGAAAAGTAGTTTCTGAAAAGTATGAGACTAGATTTGTACAGTTAGATATTTCTTTATGTTTTTTGACTTTTCTTTGATACAACTTCAAGATTTTACACCGAGACTCTTGGAGCATTACTTTCTTTGAAATGTCAGCATTTTCTTTTTACTTTGTGGGTCCCTTGTTCTTGCATTAATCCATGATCAAGATAGTTTACACAGAAGGAAGCTTGTCTGTTAATCATGTCAGCAAGTAAACCTGACATTTTTTATTGAAATACAGGAACGAAGTTGATGTATTTTGGCTTTTAGGCATTAGCTGAATTGACATCCTTCGTATTATTTCAAAAAATCTTTTATAGCTTGTAGTTTTTTGTCGCCTGCCACTAAACTACTAAAAAGAATCTCAAGGTATCTCCTAATTTGTGTTGCTTTAATTTTTTAAAGGAAAAACATTAATTCAGGAAGAATTTTTTTGTAAGTATGATAGAAGAACATTTAAAAATGGAATGAAGATTTGTGTTCAGAGTGGGTTTGAAGAATTACAAGGTTTATGTGATTTTTGCACTTAGCTTGTTGTCAAACTCCTAAAAAATAATAATTTTCCCTCCCCATAAAAAAGATGGGAAATTGCCATAGCAACCAGGGACTCTGGTTTTTCCTCAGTTGCTGCACAATCAAAATTGCTTCCAGAATGTTTTAGTTATTTCCTTTCTATGATACCGGTTAACACTTCCTTCACCTTTCTTTCCATGAATGGAAACCCCTTCAGGTTTACCAAGGTGAGTAAAAAAAACATCCTCCCTCTGTCATGAATGAAGCGAACCACAGGATGGAGGTCTGATGATCTGACAGCGCCTCAGTGAGGGCTCTATCTACTGCGATGGTGTTCTGACTGACCTCAGCAGCAGATCAGAGAGGTATCAAAGCCAGTTAATTTGCTCAGTTAGAAAAATCTGTCAGCACTTATAAAAACTAAGTGAAACTGGACCTAAACGCGATATGACATGTCTAAAGGCCATGACGGCCATCTACTTCTCAGAGAATTATGCTTATGCAGCAGAAAGTGTCTTCTTTTGATGGAAACAGCAGCAGAATCAGCTTCTCTCAAAAAATGTAGTCAAATCTCAGAAGAGATTTGTTAAGGTTTGATGTGAATGAATAATCAGCCTTACAGGGCTGGCAAGATGAATTGTGATCGGGGGGAAGGAAGAACCCCAGCAGGATTAGTAGAGGACCTCATCTGTAATGCAAAACTTTAATACTCCTGACTGAAGAGGCCTGACAAGCTGAGGTGTAATGTCAGCTATCGATTGATCGGCGGTCGGGTGTCTCGGTGTCAGGCCCCATTGACATTCTCTCATCTTACGATAAAGGGAACTTGTTATATCTGTTTACGGCCACACATAGGTGCCAGGAACTTCTCGTCTCGGCGGTCGCTTGCTTTCTTTCTGGGAAGAAACCGTAACAGATCTTCCAGCGTGTTAGCCGTGGCTCGGGCTGTTGACTGTAAGTGCCAAGGCAATTGATCACCTTCCTCCTCTTCTGTGACACAAACTCCCATTGATAACATGAGATCTCCCAGGTTTGAGTTGCAGGGGCAGCTTTTAATCTAAATAAAACATTTTATACATGAACAGGGCTTTTTAAGTAGATATTTATTTCAAAAATAGTATAACCTAGTATGGAACCCCAAAATGGCCCCACCTGTGTGCCAAAAATATATATATTAGTTTTTCTGTGACATTAATTGTTTTAAACAAGGTTTAGGTATAAATGTTCTTTATAAAGAAAGTGTATTATGAAAATATATGCAATAAAAGTGTACAAAGCTAAAAATCTGTTTTAAAAGATTTTTATTTATTAAAAGTATAGACTGGTCTTCAGACAGAACAGATTTAGTTTAACCAAAGAAGGAGTAAAAATTGTTCAGTTTAAGATAGATTTCTATTCATAACTCAAAATATTACCAATATTTAATATATAAATCAACCCTTAATTAAGTATGAGTGGTTTATGCCCTTACTTACTTTTAATAATCTTGCATCATTGATCAGTTTTCTTTGTTTCAGAACATTTCATTTTTGTTCATCTGAATATTTTAGTGTTATTTAAGAACCTTCACATCTAATTAAGTTTTGTCTAAATATTTGTTGCAAATATTTTTTTCCTCTCTTCCCAAACTTGAGCAAAATTCAAATTTTTTTCAGTGAACCTAATATTTTTTAGAATTTGGTGTTTCTGTTTAACTGCTGCGTTTTTATTGTTTTACTTTTCCTGGGTTTTTCTTAATGAATTTTTTCCCTTCACTAAACTTTTTTTTAAATCTTAAATTTTCATCATGAAATTTTCAGCTATTAGTGCGCATTGAAGTGAGAAGCCACCTCCAGCTGCATCACGTTAAGCACTGGGACCCCTCAAGGTTGTGTTCTCGCAACATTACTGTTTACATTATTATCGCGCGACAGTAGATCCACACGTGGAGAGAACCTGCTGATTCGATGCCACCACAGTAGAGGCACTTTTTTTGTAAATGTTTAAAATTGTTTACTGTTTATTATTTTCATTTCATTTTTTATTTAATAAGACTTTAATTATTGTTTTGTTTTCCAAAACTTTTTTTTTCTTTTTCTATTTTGACGTATTCCTAAATACTTGATGGTGGCTTGTAATTTTAATTTCTCTGCTTTCCTGTAGTGTGCTTTCTATTTTCTTTTTGCTTCTTCCAGTTTCTTCGTCCATCGATTGATTTGTTTCACACCTCAGGGCCAATGTAGTTTACCTTACAGCCCTCGTTGTTGCATCCTTTTTATCCAAAATCAAACTCCATCCTTCCGCTCAGCTGACCATCCTCCTATTGTTTAACAATTTGTCCTCCTCCCTCTCGTTAGACGCTGACCTGCAGTTTATCTCATCGCATATCACACCTCCAGAACTCGCTCTTCATGCATGCATGCACTCCTACACACGCCGCATATGTATTTTCTCAAAACAAACACACAAACACCCGGAGCAAGCATGTGTCGTTAGGTGACAAGTCAGCGCCCGGGCCTCCTCCCCCCTCCAGCTCCTCGTTTTCTATAAAAATAAAAACAGAGAGGAGGTGTGGACCCCCCGCTCCATCCCTCTTAGCAGGAGTTATCGATTGTGACGTGCGCTCGCAGTGCACCTTCCCAGTCGCCTGTCAGCCAGATGCATCCTGGCAGGTCCGATCCTCCCTCCCCCTGTGACAGCTCCCGCGTGGCGGCGAGGTTGTAGGGGTGCCAGTGGTGTCAGAGGAGGTTGGGTGGGGGCAGAGAGATAACGGCAGCTGGCGGGGCTCTGGCCCTCATTTCTGTCCCTCAGCCTGCAGAAGGTGAACCTCGACCCCCTTTCACCCCGCTTGGGTTTGCTGTTCAGCTATCGTTGCTACAAGGTGAGTGCAGCTGCCTGTGCGGGTTAGCCTCCATGTGACGATGCTCAGGTCTGTCATTGTGGATCTACTCACCCCGAGAAGCCCCTCAGGAAAGGGATGAACTGTTTCAGTCTGTGCTCTGCATTGCTTTTCACCGCCACGTTTAGCAGAACAAACCTCCCCCTGCACCTCCACCTCCACCTGTTTAATCCCAGCGCCTCCAGGAGGTGCATCCTTTGTCGGCTCAGACAGGTAATGAGTTAGCTCGGGGGATGGCGACATGACTGCACGCGTGTGAGAGTGTGAAATTACCTGACACAGCTTTCATCAGCGTCTGCGTGTGTTGGCGGCCGTGAGATTTGTACACACATGTTCACACACACAGAGAGGGGAAATAGGTGGGAGAACACAACATATGTCGTTCAATCCAAGACGCCTAATGGCATGTTATTATAGCAGCATGGAAAATGCCCCCATTCATCAGAATAACCCACAGTTTACCTCCGTGTTCATATCTTAAATAACTATTTTATCATCATAGTGCAAAAGTGATCCAGAGTACAGTGCTGTAGCTGTGAGGCTGAGGGTAAAGCAACAGTTCCGGAGGGTATCTTAGTCTGGGCTGCAGTGTAGAAGGACTTTAGGTGGTCAGTAGGACTTGGGAAGCACTTTATTGCCTCGCCAGATCAAATGAATAAATCAGAAGCAAGGAAGTGGGGCATTCATCAGAAAGCTCTCCTTCACCTGAGTAATGTTGGCCCAATGTTGGTTTCCAACGTTTGTTCTGTATTTGTTCTCATTGTACAGCAGATTTATTGGTTTGGGCCGTCCGACGTTTAAAAATGTTAACAAATATTTTAACATGCCTTTTATTTGTGACCACCAGGGAAGGAGGTCATGACCTTTAGATGTCATTTATACTTTAATATCTTTAAAATGTTTTTACTACAAACAAAAACTTTTAAGGATGTATGAGCCAACTTCACTCAGATCTTTCCTTCTGCCACCAAGGTGAGAATCTGAGCAACTATCTGAGAAAGAGCTTTTCATAACCCCCTGAAAACAGCATATGCGCCACATATGTTTTTGATAGGAGGCCGTTTTATACTGGTAACTGGTATTGTGTAATAAAAAATGTTATCCTGACATAAACTTTGATTTATCGGAACAACAGTAAACTGATGTTTGCAAAACTGACAGTATGGTTTGGGATTACTACTTTGGCTCTTTCTTTATAGTGTTGATTCCATAAGAGCATCAATTATATCAAGTATAACAATGGCCATCAGTGGGCTATAGATGGACAAACTGTTTACTTTTAAGACTAGGCCTAACACTTTCCTTTTTGATAAAGCTTATAGTTAGAGTGGCTTGGTTACCCACTATCTTGTAGTTATGCTGCATAGGTTTGGGCCCTTGGAGACATAAGACCACTTTCACCCTCTTTGCTACTTTCTCACACTCTCTTCAATTTTGCATTTTTTTGCCCTGTTTTTTCAGTTTTTTAACTTTGTTTTCTCTTTTTCTTCCTAGAAGTACATCTCCCCTGACTCTGTGTCTACCGTAACACTTTCTGGAGGGGGATCCTCCAAGTTTGCTGGGGAACAAAATTGGGGCTCACCCTTCCGATGATCCACATTGCCTGTCTTTCAGTTTTTAAACCCTTTTCTCTCCCTAGACAAGCTACGACTAGCTTTTATGTAACTAAATCTAGTGCTCTCTTCAGACTCTAACCTTGGGAAAAATGGCTAAGTTGATCTGTTTTTTTTTCAGGGAACGAAAAGGGCTACATCCATTAACATTTCCTTTCCTTCCCAAGAAAATACTCCTGGATCAGTGCTTCTTTGTTCTCTTTGTGTCTCTGCTCTGTTTCTCTCTAACCCCCAGTCGGTCGTGGCAGATGGCCGCTGTTCACACTGAGCCTGGTTCTGCTGGAGGTTTTTTTCCTGTTAAAGGAGTTTTTCTCTCCACTGTCGCTACATGCATGCTCAGTATGAGGGATTGCTTGCAAAGTCAACGGCAGTGACTGTCCACTGTCCTACATGGCTCATCACACCAGGCAGAGTGAATGCTGCAAGTCACTGACTGGACGCAATCTGCTGGGTTTCCTTAGATAGAAAAACTTTTTATCCAATTTGAATAAATAACAGAATCTGGCTGCACTGTTCAATGATTCGGATTAATTGTAATGTATGTACCTGACTTTTGTGAAGTGCCTTGAGACGACATGTGTTGTGAATTGGCGCTATATAAATAAACTGAATTGAATTGAATTGAATTAGATTAATATATGTGAAAATAGGACTTAATCTTCATCTTTAAAGTTTGGGAATCAAACCCCGCTTTAAGCTTCTCCACAACCATCTCCCTGACCTGTCTGCTGTGTTCACCGTCTTCTTAAATTAACACATATGCTTAAAGACTGCTGTGGAGCCGTTGATGTGAGGAGGGCATCTTGGATGTAAAGCCGCTCCTTAAGGGGGTCTGTGCAGGAGGGAAGGAACAACAGATTTCTTGCTATCGACGGGATTGTAGAGGTTTGGAAGCATCTGATGATGATGGCTTCACTGAAGGAGTGTTTAAGATGTCAAAAGCTAATGGTGTGAGCACACATCTCAGGAAGATATCAGGATCTGCTGCTTGATCTTCAGGTCCTCAGGTAGATCTTTTTAAATAAATAAAACGGATTCTTTTATGGACGTGAAGAAGTGGAAAAAGCATCTAAAGTTTGAAGAAAACCTAAAACACCTTCAGGATGTCTGGAGAACTATTGATCAGGAGAACTTTAAGAGATTGCAACAAAGTCTGGCTTCTTAGAAGACAAACTTTGTGCTAATTCTTTCGACAAAGAAGCAGACTGCCATACTTTATGCTGCTGAGACCTGATCCGAGGTTTCCTTTGATAAGCAGTGCATTACCCCCAGAGGTGAACATGCTGAGCAGTGGACTGAGAGTAATAACCAGAACGGATCAGAACAACTCTGAAACACCAAACGGATCATAAGTAATAATCAGCACGGAGTTGCAGACAATAACCCCCCATCCTCTCCTCGCTATCTCCATCCATTCGTCTTGGAAAAGGAAATTACTGAATCCAATACAGTTTGATAAACATCTGGTTTGTCTGGACCCACTGCTGCTTGGTGGGGGGTTAATGCCGCCTGATAAAGGTGCTGGTTTCCGGCTGCGTTCCATTCGTCATCCCTGGGTCGCTCCGCTGGTCAAGCTGTCCTCGGCACCGATAGATGGCGGCTCCGTGGCTCCATCCCTTAAGGTTAGGAAGTTTACACATTTGGATTTCCAGGACTTCTTTTTAGATCGATTTCTTTAGACCTAATTAGTAATTCAGTTTAGGTATACAGCACCAATTTACAACAAACACCCCAAGGTACTTTACTAGACAAACGGATCCAAGTTATTTACAGAAATCAATCATACAGAAAGTCAAATTCTGCCACATACATACGAATTCAGTCCTAACTCGCAACAAAGTTAGGTTTATTACGCCGGGTGGTAAATAGTTTTCTACCTATGGAAGCCCAGCTGATGCAGTCTCACTGATTCATGACATAATTAAAGCAGGGCTTCCCAACTTCTGAGAGCTACCATCCTGCAGCTAGAAATGTTTAGTTATGACTTTAAAGCTGGGCTGCCGCTTGCAGCTGATCCTGTTGGTGGTTTTCATTGACAGGATCTCACGGCGTAGACCTGGAGAGGAGGGTTTCTGGTTTAGAAATCTCAGGGTCTCATCTATGCTTTTTGCAGATGATCCGGTTCTGTTGCCGTTCAAAGCCAAATCTTTTCTAAATCTAAACCAGAAAAAAATTGAATACTACCTCCAGGTTGAAGGCAAGTCTCCTTAAATGAAGGAGTATCTTGGTCCGTTGTTCAGAAGTGAAAGCAGGATGGAGTGGGACATGCGTGGATGTAAGGCTTGATGGATCAGTGCTTCGTCGACAGTATTGATGGCGCTGCAGAGCTTTAATTTAAGGCTCTGGATTTACTAGCCATTCCATGTTCCAGCCCTCACCTACACTCATGAGATGTGGATCATGACTAAAGGATCATCACACTACCATCCCCGTGTTTAACTGCTACCGTGTTCGTTTTTGACCAGATGTAATGGGTCCCCTATTCACCAAGTTCCACTTTTATTTTTACAGTCCACAGAATATTTTCCTGAAAGTCATTAGTGTTTTTTAGTAAATGTGGGACGGGCCTTTGTGTTCTTTTTGGTCAGCAGTGGTTCTGGCCTTTGAACTCTCCCATAGAGGCCATTTTGCCCACTCCCAAAACTTTAGAAATGATTCAGATTCAGACTAAAAGATGTCAGTTATTTAATGCTTTAATAAAGAGGGGAGCAGTTTTATTTTCTTAAAGGAGCTTGTTAAAAATCCTTGCCCATTTTTCTTGACTTTGTGGACAAAATGTTCCCCTGCTGCCCTAATAGTCTGTTTTTATCAGAATCATCTAAACAAGAAATGTTGAGATATCTCCAGATAACAGCTTCCATATTGGCTGGCCCAAATTATCCAAGCAGCTCTTCTTTGCACTTATTCCCATGACCCCAGCTAAAGGTAAGGTGTATACATTTTTAGCTGATCACCTTTTGTCTCTGAATAAGCCCTGTAGAGGTGGATAAATCACAGCTTTTTGTCGCAGACCAAATTCTGAGTGATCTGACTTGAGAGGCCACTCCGGTCAGCCGCCCTCCGCTCTGAAGCCTGAATAATGCTCTCGTCTGGATTCGACCCACGTCCCTGCCACTGCGTTTCAAAAGACACTTAATTTCATACTTGTTTACAGCTCTTTCCCCTGAGA
Organism: Crenichthys baileyi; assembly: GCA_036173005.1. Classification (NCBI taxonomy): domain Eukaryota; kingdom Metazoa; phylum Chordata; class Actinopteri; order Cyprinodontiformes; family Goodeidae; genus Crenichthys; species Crenichthys baileyi. The sequence goes on from JAHHUM010001169.1 coordinate 967,876, forward strand.
TCTAAAGTTCAGAACTGGATGCATTTTTAATTCCAAATTAAGCCGAAGAAGGAGAAAATGGAGGAGGGGGATGTTCTGTGTTCACTTTGACACATTTTGACAAACCTGACCTCCCCTTGCTGGGGTGGAGGGATTACGGGGAACAAAAGTTGTCCCAGTCGTTGTCGTAGCACCGCTTAAGGCGGGTGGGGCAACAGATTAAGATATCTTTCACCCTCTTGTGGAGATAAGAGAGACACAGCCATCAGGAAACGGTGTAGAAACATAATGAACACGCATGTGTGAAGTTAGGAATCATCAATCTTCAAAACAGTAATGCAGATTTTTTTCCCCCTCACACTCACCGTGCTGCTCATGCATCTCTTAATGCTCATCAAAGGTCGGTGGAGTCTCTGTGCTTTTTGTCTTTTCTTGCCTCAGCTGTGTTTGTTGCAAAATGTTCCTTCTCGTTATCCCACGGTGATACGTGTCAACCCCAACCTGCTCTCAATTAGCTCCCGTTGCTCCCAGTTAATGGAACTTTTGATTGGGGGAAACTCTGGTTTCCTGGACGTCGGCTTCCTTTGTAGATGGAGCTGTGAGTGTGGGTTGACCCCCGTCCTTATCTGCTGGTGCAGAAAGACGAGTTACTCTGCTGCTTTAATGCACTGGACCACCTAACCCTTCGGCAGTGTGCACTTCACTTTGGCATCCTTTTAATGAGAAGAAGCTGGAGGAACACTGCATCACTTGGCTTTGCAAAATGTTCTTCCATGAACTTTTCTACATTTTGTCACATGGAAACCTGTGTTGCTGGTTTTTTTTCAAACAAATTTTAATATTAGATCTAATTTAATGCTAAAAGCTGTTTTTAAATGATTTCATTTAAGGTAAAAGCTATGCAAAACATCTGGTGATAAAAGTAATTGCCCCCTTATTCAGTCCATAATAAACTGATTAACTACATATTTTATTAAATTTCCATAGCCACACTTCAATCACTGCCAAACCTATCGAATCAAGAAACCACTTAAATAGAACCTGTATAGCAACATGAAGTAGGCTAAAAGATCTCAAAAAGCGAACACGCGATTCCCCTTATCTAAAGACATTAATGAATAGATAAGTCTGGAAAGGGTTAAAAAATGTTTTTAAGGCTTTTGGAGTCCAGAGAACCACAGTGACAACAATTATCCCAAAAGAACATAAAGGCCCGTCACCCTTTGCCAGAAAAAAGAAGGGTTTAAAATGGCCTAGTCAACGTATGAACTTAAACCCAACTGAGGTGGTGCGGCACATTCTTAAGAAGGCCGTTAGTGTTGGAAAACTCTCCAATAAGGCTGAATTAAAACAATTATCCAAAGAAGAGTTGCCCTTTTTAATAGTTCAGTGAAGTTCTGCAATTTACCTGCCAGGTGGAGTTACTACACAAGAACATACCAACAAATACTAAAATCTGGGATAACACTTCGTTGAGTAAAAATGCTGTTTGATAGTTGATTTAGGTGAATTTCATAATCCCAACTGACTAAACAGTCTCGAAGCTGAATCATGGACTCGGGTGTGTCCGAACTCCTTCAAAAGCGAGGAAGAGCTGTTCCTCTTCCTCTGGGCAGGGAGGTCAGGGAGATTATTGGACTCTACATCCTTCTGCACAAACCTCCCCTGGCAAAACAAAACTCGCTATCAGAGGATGACACAGAACACCAGCCTGCCAGGCATCCTCCTCCTCCTCCCTTTCTTCCTCCCTCCTGCTGCTCCGGAGAAAACGCATCACTGAGTTTCACTGCAGCTTGTTTGCAGCCATGTTGGAGGCAAGGTGACAAGAGTAATACACGAGAAACATTCCTGTAATTTCCAAAGAAGAGCTTAAGGTGGAATTGTTCTCTGTGGGGGGGTGCTGCCACTTCTCCTTCTTCTTCCCCTCAGTTTACCTAACTATGCCAACAGAAGGGGCGGGGGGTGAAACAACACACAAACAGCCCTCCTGAGGAATGGCTGGAGAGGAGGGAAGAAATGCGCCCTGACAATCTCTCCTCCCCTCCGGCGGCTGGATGCCAGGAACTAGCGCTGCTCCTTCAGAGAGATCTTTTACCAGAGATGCCAGGGATTAAGAAAGAAAGGACTGCAGGACACTGCTGTGTCACCTAGCATTAAACAGTCATAAACTCTCTGGTTATGAGATACTCTGTGCAAAATAGGTCAAAAATCATAACAAACTGAGAGCTTTGGATTTCAGATCTTACCACCGACTTTGTGTTGCCTCAGGACTCCATTACTTGGTTGGTGGTTGAAGCCGAAAAACCTGAAAACTTTGACAAACATGGCAATATATTGAACTTATTCAGAATTGTATCTAAATTGGTGGAAAACATTTTCTTAAAAGTCTCTTCAGAGCTTATTTTTTATTTTATTTATTCATTTATTACAGAAACTCAAAAATACGAAAACCGATGACCCCTTCTCTTTTCCAATGGTTATTATCAGTCTGACAGAGAGAGGTATCCCAATCCTCGTGGTTTTTAGTATAACAATGACCATCAGTGGGACCCTTTGTGGGGTGCCTTGAGACAATTGTTTTTTAAAAAAAGCGCTGTTTAACTAAATAATCTGAACTGAAACTCTCTGTGTAGTTATGCTGCTATAAGCTTAGGCTGCTGGAGGACATAATGACCACTTTCACCCTCTCCGCTACATTCTCACACTACTCTACATTTTGCATTATTTGCTGTTATTTCAGCAATTAACTTTGTTCTCTCCTTTTCTCTTCCTAGAAGCTACACCTGGCCTGACTCTGTGTCTACCTGTGACCCCTTCCTGGAGGGGGGCATCGTCCAAGTTTCTGCTGGCAAAACTTAATACTCACCCTCTCCAATATCCCAGGCCCCTGTTTTTTAGGTTTAACCCTTTCTCTCTCCTAGACCTAGCTACTGCTGAGCTTTTACTGTAACTAACTCTATGTGCTCTCTTCGACTCAAAAACTTGAAAACCGGCTCAGAGTTTATCTTTTTCCCCTTTCTAGGTGAAACGACTAAAGGAGCTACCCCCATTAACTTTTTTTACTTTTCCTTCCCATAAAAAGTACTCCTGGATCATGCTTCTGTGTTCTCTTTGTGTCTCTGCTCTTTTTCTCTCAACCCCCAGTCGGCGTGGCAGATGGTCGTTCACACTGAGCCTGGTTTCTGGGGTTTTTCCTGTTAAAAGGGAGTTTTCCTCTCCCCTGTCCCTACATGCATGCTCAGTATGAGGGATTGCTGCAAAGTCACGCCAGTGACTGTCCCTGTCTCTACATGCTCATCCCGGAGAGTGAATGCTGCAAGTCACTGACTGGATTCAATCTGCTGGGTTTTCCCTTAGATAAAAAACTTTTTATCCAATTTGAATAAATAACAGTCTGACTGGACTTTTAATGATTAAATTTTTGGAATGTATCTACCTGAGTTTTGTGAAGTGCCTTGAGACAACATGTGTTGTGAATTGGCGCTATATAAATAAACTGAATTGAATTGAATTGAATCTCTTGAGATCTGAGTTCTTGAAGCTTTTTCGTCCTTTTAAGATCAAAAAACAATAATAAATATATAAAAAAGAGTTTTTTCTCTCAGTCTTCCTCTGCGTCCAGAAAAACAAACCGAGCTCCTGTTGGACTGGAGTTTATCTTTAACACCTTCCTCAAATTTACTGCCCTCATTAATCATCTAAACTTCAGACTTGCTCTAAACTATGCAAAACAACTGATGCAAAAAATAAAACAAATATACAATAATGCTTGAGGAGCATTGGGAAGGTTCTCGAGGCATGCTTGAAAGTAAAGAACTTCATATTTTCATGTAATGCATCCTTAGAGGAAATGTTGGGTTAGGAGGCGGGATGAGCTGCAGAAACAGCCAATGAGACTTCATCTTGCTGAGCGGTAAGACGTGACTGGGTGCGTGGTGAGGAAATCTGTGCACAGGGTGGGCGTGGTCAGCAAACCATTTCCACTGCTGCATCAGCTGGGCCAGGCCCAGTTCAGACCCACCTGGGGTGGGGAGTTTCTGAGGCCCACTTCTGGTTGTTTGCAGTTATATCTAAAATAATTAATGATGTCAGTGGATCAACAGAAAAATGTCAATTTCAAGCTCTGTGTTTGATCTCTTGTAGTTGTTTTAATGATGTAATAAGTCAGTCCGTCTGATAGGTCCTTTATGATCTCATCCTGCTGGCCAATGCTTTGCTCTGCATTTAAGAGCAAAACTCCTCCCACACCATCAGCTCCTCCCAGCTGATCCACTAGGTGACTCTAATGGTAGACTTCATGTGTTTCCTGCATGTTTTAGATGTTGCTTCGATTCATCACACCTGAATCAAAGACTTTTTCAACCATGTTTTTCCTTCCATTAAACTTTCCATTAATATGCTTGGATATAGAAGACTTTAAACAACCAGCTATGAGAACAATAACCCTTTGTGCCATTTAAATGAATGTGTAGGCCACAGCATCATAACATACATGCATTTAAAAGATTCCTTTATTATTATTTTTGTGGTTTCATAGCAATCAAAATTAACAGAAGTAATTGCTTGAAATGTATCACTCTGTGTAATATGTCTATAAAATATTTGAGTTTGAGTTGTTGAATTGAATTTGTGAAATAAATTTACTTTTAATCAAACCAAGCCTCAGAGCAACAGTTAGACCATAGTTTTTCCTTCTAATGAACTTTCCTTTAAAGTGCTTGGATACAGCACGTGTTTTAAACAGCCAGCTAGTTTCCTTAGCAATTTCCTCCCTGTGGTGGGTGTCTCTGATTGTCTGTTGTTGTCTGTGTTGAATCGTTTTTTTTTTGTTGGTTGATTTGTTAATTTTAGATCTGTTTTTTTCTTTCCAAGAAACTTTCTATTACGATCCTTGGATACAGCGCTCTGTAATCAGCCAGCTTCTTTAGCAACAACTTTTTGTTGCTCATCCCCTTTGAGGTGGGGCGCAGTGACTGTTTGCTGGACAACTATGAAATCCTTTTTAATGGACTTATGTGCTGATTTTTAAACACGCTTTTTTCTTCCACTTAACTTTCCATTTAAATGCTTGGATATAGCACTATCCTTTTTTGGCTGACCTTACTTGTATAGGGGACTAGTAACTGTTTGCTGGATTACTGTGAAATCCTTTGTATCCTTTTGAACCTCAGTTTTTCCTTCCACTAAATTTTCCATTAAAATGTTGGATAAAGCACTCTGTATCCTTTGTGGCTGACCCTTGTTATTTAGGGGGTCAATGACTGTCTGCTGGGCGACTGTCAAATAATTGTTTGTAGTTTTTATAAGAAACATTTTTGTATTTTGTTAGTTGCAAGACACAATTGTGACAATTAACAGAAGTATATTTTTGAAATATATCACTGTTTATGTAACGAATCTATTAAATACTCGAGTTTCACTTTTTGAATGGAATTGCTGGAATAAATTGACTTTTCAGGGACAGAAAGTGTATTGCGCTGCAGCTGTATAATGACGCATCCAATAAGAACGACATCTTTTATTACATTTTTGCTTCCGCAAAATATGAACATCGTTAATCTGTATTTTTCTGTTAACCGTTTTATTCCTGGAACAATTTGTTCTTTAGAAGTTTTCTAATGAGTTAAAGTTGTTGTTCAAGAGGTGCTCCAACACAGGAGCAGGTGGGTCATGCAGAACCTCCCCAGCACTCAGCCATGAAGATGGCCTAAAGTGATTTGAACAAAGCCCTGGTTGCTCTTTAAAGAACCGTCTGTTCTCCTGCGTTTGGAACCAGAAAGCAGCCCGAAGTTTCCTGTTGTCTTTGTCGTCTTTGCAAAGCTGCTCGGCCCGCTCTGAATAATTTAGCAGCCGTCTGCTCAAATGCAAACAAACGGAATAAAACATAGATGGTTATCAGGCACAAATATGAACAAACAGCATCCCAAAAAAAAAGAGCCGGAGAAACCCGGAGCGTCCGGGCTTTTTGGAGCGACAGATGAGGACAGAGTGTTTGACTAGATGGACGGAGCACGCAAACATCTCCTTCATCCTCCTCCTTCTCCTCTATAATGATGTGTGGCCTGTCAGAGAGGCAAAGCCAAATTACATTCAGGACTACAAAGCCCCCGTCCGAGCTTTTCCCTCTCTGTGCAAAACAATAACTGGGATTCAGCGGCAGCAAATTGCACTAAAATTTCCCAGTCTCTTTCTGTGAATTATTAATAAGGAGCAAACCTAAAAAGACAAAAAAGATATCTGCAGCATGCCCGAGCCGTGGAGGAGGCTATAAAACTGTAATTATGCCAGAGAGAATGAGGAATGGAGCAAAGTTGTTGGAGCCAGAAGCTGAAACTAAGAGCTGGATGTTTGGAGAAGTTTTATTACGTTGGCAGAAAGGAGAAGCTGCACAATTAACACGACGGCCAACAACGGCGGCGGTTCTGAACGGAAACGAGCTCAAAATACCCAGAATCAGATAAAATTTCTTTGGCCAAACGACATCATGCTGAAGATGTTCTGGTGTCTGAAGAGCTTGAGAGAGTTTCAGCAAATATATCAGCGAGTTAAAGGTGCAGAACAAATGAGACCCTAAAAACGCCCCAAAAGTATTAAACTCTGAGAATATACAAGGAAAAAAGCTGCAGCTGTCAGTCTAAATCCTGATGGCTGGGAGGATATAAGAGGACAAAGTCGAAGGTTTGATTTAAAAATAAACAGAATTAAATCTTAGATAAAATAATATTTCATAATTTCCCGTTTGATGAGTAAATGTTGGTCAGATAAGAGGTTTACTTCGTTCCTTCATCGTTAACCTGCTTTCGGGGAGGAAATTAGCTCCTCTGTGTTTTGTTTAGATCATTTAGGTTTAAAATCACAAATCTTCTCAGTTGTTCCTCATTTAATATTCTCTTTTTACTTCAGTAATTTATTCCTGTTATTCATTTTTCAGCCTCATATATTTTTGAAGAATAAAAATGTCAAACTCTTCAATTTTCCAATTCTTTTTAAAAGGAGACAAAATAAAATGCAGAAACTGACCTTCAGACGCTGATTGAAAATCTGTGTCGTGCAAAAACTGTAAAAATTGAATATTTAATATACTTAACTGTGTTTTTCATATTCTTTGTGAGCGCTTATATTCAACAGTTTTGGATGCAGGCGATCACAAATTTCATCTCTTCTCATTTTCCAAATTGACCTTATTTAAAAATTTAGGAGAAAAAGTAACTTTAGTGTGAAATTTTTTATTTGTTTTTTTTATTACTTCCTAATTTTCATTTTGTCCAAACTTTAGCTTCTTAGCTTATTTTTATTTTTGTGTAAAATCAAATATTTGCTTACTTTAACACGAACATCATCTAGTGTTCTGGTATATTTTTTTTATTATTAAGTAAATTTGTGTCTATAGCGGGCGGCTGATTTTTCTTTCCTTATGTGAAATTAAAGCTTAGCTGAATGTAACATCTATGTTTACTAGTTTCAGGCAAATTATTTATGTTTTTTATTGTTCTGCCTTTAACAGTAAGTTTATATTAAATTTAATATCTGTAAGGATCAGCTTCTGGTATATAAGTTGTATTTGTCTCCCATAATAATAAACTTAACATTTATTACATCCAGTTTAATTTGCTTTATGCTAAATTTAAAGGTCAATTCATGAAACATTTAAGATCTATTTAATCTTTAGTGTTTGGTAAATTAACTCAACTGCCATACAGTAACACAAGAAAAAAAATATTTGCTAAATTGTTTCGTCAGGATTTAGAGAAATCTAGATTTTAAAATAAGAACAAAACAAATCATATCTTGCAGGTTGGTAGAAAACAGAGGTTTTTCTTGCCTACAATCGTTTGTTGTCTTTGGTCATTTTTCATGACTTCTCTGATTATGAGGAGCCGGAGTCACACACACACACACACACACACACACACTGTGAGGGTCCGACTGAAGGCCTGGCACTGTTCCCCTGCTCACAGGAGGCAGCCACGTCCCTCAGGGATCCAGAACCAACCAAATAACTCTGATCGTAGAGGAGTGCCTGAGCAGCCCGCCTGCCCAGCTGGGTCTCAGCGCTCTGTCACTGTGTGTGTGTGTGTGTGTGTGTGTGTGTGTGTGGGTGTGAGGAGGAGGAGGATGGAGTGATTCCCAGCAGATGAAACGAGGTCGATCAGCTGATCTACAGAGAGTCTCTACTGTATTTATGCTCCATTTACTCAGTGATCTGATCCTGGATAAGCTGCTGTCTGATCTGGTTGATGGATCGGACCTCTTTCAGGACCAGAACCTGTAGAAGCTCTGGTTCCTGCAGGTTTTCTCCATTTATCCAAGTTTAAAGGTCTTTTAATATTTTTCTGTCTCTTAGATCTGCCATAATGTTAGAAATAAGGCAGAACAAACTGAACTGACTCCAACATGTTGTGTCCAACATCTTCTAAATGAACTTTAATGTAATAAAAAGTGTTTGAACAGAGTCCTGTCGCAGCAGTTGAACTAAATGTTCTCAGCAGAAGCCGGGCTTTGTTCAGATTGACGGATTTTTACCTTTATCATCAAACTGGCTGTGATTGACCTGCTGCAGCTCTTATTAAGTGCATCTCATTGAGGTTAAAGGTCACCATGATCTGCGTTTGTCTTCCTGATGGATACTGCTGCCATTTCTCCTGTTTCCTGGTGGTGTTCTGCCCTCTAGTGGCTGTTACGGGGCAATGTTGCACAGCTTTTCTGCTCGTCGTTTTCTCTTGGTCTCTTCTGACATTTTAAACCTGATTTCATATTTTTATGTTGCTTTGTCTACTACATCTAATATTCAGTTAGTTGGCTTTGAAAAGGTTGTACACAGCTTGAGGCTTTTCACGTTATATGTGACGCACCAAAACAAATTAGTGAATAAATGTGGAGGAAAACTTTTAATCTGCGGTAATAAGTACTTATCTCCATTTACTGTGATACCCCTAAATAAAATCAAATGTAACAAGTTTCTTTCAGTATGCAGTCCAGCTGGGTCTAATTTAACCTTAATTAATGCCGCTGTTCTGTTTCTGGCCTCAGAGATTTGGTGGAGAACAAACCAAACTGTGTGTGGAGTAAAACTAACACCCTAAACATACCATCCCCACTGTAAGACATGGTGGTGGCAGCATCATGCTGTGCGGAAGCTGGTCAGACTTGATGCGAAAATGGATGGAGCTAAATGAAGGACAATCCTGGAACAGGGTCACCTTCCAGCAGGTCAAAGGCCTAGTCTCCACGTGTCCACCTTCACAGGGAAGTCTGAGCAGTAATGAAGTGAGTAAAAATGGCTAGAACTGCAACAAATGTTTCGGGTTTCACGCACAGTGAGGAGCCTGGAACATCTCCAAGGCTTACCGTGGCACTTTGAGGTCACCAAGCCACCATAATGACCTTTAAATGCTCTCTTAAGGTCAACTGATTGGGGGAAAAAAAGCCTTTTCTACCCTACTATCACAAACGTAAACAGGTGGAGCTCTAACTGGAAAAACACCTCTAGAATTTATCGTCCCTCCAAACCGCCATCGGGTGCTTCGCTAATCTGCATCTGAACCTGAGTTCTGTCACCCTCCTCCTCCTCTTCATCAGGGAGCTCAAGGTCACCACATAGCTATTTTCAGCTCGTCTTCGCTTTGATTCGTGTCGCAAAATGACAAGGTAATGCAACTCTGAGGGGGGTCAGCTGTGCAACAGGACCGCTTCCACGGATCGGGGAAAAAAAGGAATTCAATCCTGGCTGACAGTGTCTTCAGGATACTCTGACCTGACACACACTCTCACACAGGCTGAGATAAACGCCTGTTCTCACACAGATGTACACAAACAAACGCTCAGGGTCCAAATATAGCCGCACGCGCTCAGTGCAGCTGTCTCTCGGTCTGTCAGCTCCGCTTTGTCTCGTCAAGGTGCATCGGAGAGACACGACGTACGCCTGAAACTTTTTTTAAAAACTGTCTGGGAACAAGGAGGTTGGAGGATGGAAGGTTTAATCACTCTTATGGAGTCGACACCAGAACCACCAGGTTTCCATTCGGAAACAGGAGGATCCTGCACAAATTTTATCCAGCTGGAACATTTTTTTAAGTCCTAATATTGTTTTTATCTTAATAAAGAGTCAACCTGCTGCATGATTACCAGGTTTCTTTAAAGTTTACAGTTTCCTTTTAGTCGTTAAATCAGAATGACTAATTAATGCTTAATAACCGGTTAATGACGGTCCATAAGGGAAGTTCTCAGTTAATCTCATTCTCTTATCAATGAATATCATAATTTCTTCAAATCCCCTCCAGTCCTCGTCTCTCTGTGGGTTCTGGGCGTTTCTACACCACAGACGTGGTAAGTTTTTAGTGTTTGGCTGTTGCTTTGAGGCAGCACATAGACCGGATGACCCGTCCAGGAAGGTCCAGGAAGGGGACTCAAGTCATGTGACTTGGAATCAAGCCAGACTCAAGTCAAATATTTTATGATTTAAGACTCAACTTGATGATTTTATAAAAGACTTTGACTTTGTCTTCACTAAAGTCATAATGGAAGTTTTTTTCTTGAAAAATAATAAAACAAAAACAGCAAAAAACATTGTGGTAGTGACTCTGGTGGCATCAGCCATCTTCTGTGGCTCTCTACAGCTGAGAGGAAGCAGTTCGATAGGCTCATCAGAAAGGCCAGCCCTGTCCTAGGATGCCCCCTGGACACAGGGCAAGTGCTAGAAGTCAGACGGACAAAAATAACATCACTGTTGGACGATGTCTCCCACCCTTTGTTGCATGAACTGTAGAGCTCCTTCAGTGACAGACCTCGGCATGATAGGTGCATAAAGGACCGTTATCACGGATCCTTCCTCCTACTTTTTAAAAACTGTACGGTATTTTTTATCTTATGTTGTAAATTATTCTTTACTGTTTTTATATATTTTTTACCTTTGTGTGAATCTGCATGCTTCTATTTGCCTTCCACAATAAACAGTATTTCTATTCTATTCAAGAAAAGAGGAGTTTGACTATCATGCTGAAATATACTTTAATTTATTTGTCCAAATTGCCTGTTTAGATTAAATACATTTTGTATTCAGGCAATCTGTTGTATTTTAATAACAGATTATATCTATACATAATTGAATTAGCTTGTACAGACCACAAGGTGATCTACGAGAGATTAACAGGTGAGCATAAAACTAAAGCGGAGGCAACAACATCTAACTTCTTTCCACATTTAAACACAAAGAATGATCATTCAGAGCTCATAGAGGATCTAATGTGTTCGTAATGTTAGCTTAATAACCGCGTATTTGTGTTCTCGCTAATGTCATGATGGAGCCTGGGTCACGGGGTCCAACGTGTTCAATGCTTCGAGCGAAACCACCAATAAAGTTAGTAACCCCACGCTGGCTGGTAGCAGAACCGTAATCATGTCTGATAAAATGGGCCTGATTATACAATTAATTTTTATACAGTTGTATAAATAATGTATTTTTATAATCTGATGTTACTCATGTATTATTTCAAAAGCAGGTTTGTACTGTTGCAGTTGGTTAACATGAAAATAATTTTTATTTTATGTAGAAATCTGGTTATTTGTTATTATGGATCAGTTTGTTCATTTTTTTCGGTAAATATTTTCTGTAAAAAGCAACATCGGCGCTGATTTTCAGACGACTTTAAAGTTCACTTTCTCTTGCTGGTTGTTCTGGTGAACAAATACAGCTGTAAAAATTATTTAAAAGTCTCAAAATTATTATTACTGCGAAATTAAATCACATATTTGGTCAAATGACTTGACTCGAAATTAAAGGTTTAGGACTTTGACTTGAGTCGTCGCTTGCATGCTTGACTTGGGTGAAAAGACTTGAGACTTACCTGTGACTTGGGCCTATTTCTGGGATTTCCCACCTCCCAGATCTTTCTATCCGTCTTTTATGACCCCACTAAGAGGTCAGGTGATCCACAGTGGGGGGGCAGTGGCTGCCAGTAGTTTTGTGTCTAAGATTAAAAAAGGTGAATTTGTCCCTTTTGTTACGTTGTTTCTTGCTGTTTAGGTTGAAATATGGATTTAGAAAGTGTGGAGTGGATTGGTCTCCGTCTGATCAGTACCAAGCTTTGACGGCTTTCTTCAGAAGTCTACAGACTCAGATCAGTGGTGGGATCAGCCGTCCCATGTGTGTTGTGTGTTAAAAATAAACAGAATTAAATCTTAGATAAAATAATATTTCATAATTTCCCGTTTGATGAGTAAATGTTGGTCAGATAAGAGGTTTACTTCGTTCCTTCATCGTTAACCTGCTTTCTGGAGGAAAATTAGCTCCTCTGTGTTTTGTTTAGATCATTTAGGTTTAAAATCACAAATCTTCTCAGTTGTTCCTCATTTAATATTCTCTTTTTACTTCAGTAATTTATTCCTGTTATTCATTTTTCAGCCTCATATATTTTTGAAGAATAAAAATGTCAAACTCTTCAATTTTCCAATTCTTTTTAAAAGGAGACAAAATAAAATGCAGAAACTGACCTTCAGACGCTGATTGAAAATCTGTGTCGTGCAAAAACTGTAAAAATTGAATATTTAATATACTAAACTGTGTTTTTCATATTCTTTGTGAGCGCTTATATTCAACAGTTTGGATGCAAGCGATCACAAATTTCATCTCTTCTCATTTTCCAAATTGACCTTATTTAAAAATTTAGGAGAAAAAAGTAACTTTAGTGTGAAATTTTTATTTGTTTTTTTTATTACTTCCTAATTTTCATTTTGTCCAAACTTTAGCTTCTTAGCTTATTTTTATTTTTGTGTAAAATCAAATATTTGCTTACTTTAACACGAACATCATCTAGTTTCTGGTATATTTGTTTTATTATTAAAGTAAATTTGTGTCTATAGCGGGCGGCTGATTTTCTTTCCTTATGTGAAATTAAAGCTTAGCTGAATGTAACATCTATGTTTACTAGTTTCAGGCAAATTATTTATGTTTTTATTGTTCTGCCTTTAACAGTAAGTTTATATTAAATTTAATATCTGTAAGGATCAGCTTCTGGTATATAAGTTGTATTTGTCTCCCATAATAATAAACTTAACATTTATTACATCCAGTTTAATTTGCTTTATGCTAAATTTAAAGGTCAATTCATGAAACATTTAAGATCTATTTAATCTTTAGTGTTTGGTAAATTAACTCAACTGCCATACAGTAACACAAGAAAAAAAATATTTGCTAAATTGTTTCGTCAGGATTTAGAGAAATCTAGATTTTAAAATAAGAACAAGTCAGTAGTCAGTGAAAGTCCGGTCAGCGACCTTTCCCTGTCTGCAGTTTGGATGTCCACACCTCCTCCTGGGTGGAACCACGGGGCGTCTGAGGACGACGGGGGGTGGATCATGTGGAGGTCCAGAGGGGGGACTCATTTCTGACAAACATGCCTTCTCCATAATTATCCAGAAAGCAGCAGATGAAACATTAAACACTGAGTCCTGACGACAATCAAAACATGTCATTTGTTGTCAATTATTCATTACTTTGAAGGTTCTGAGGGGCTCGTTAATATGGAAATAAGCTTTCAATGCTAACAAGGTTGTAGTATCCGAATCATCTAAAGCAGAGCACACTTCCCTACTTTCTCTTCCTTTTAGGTTCATAATTTCATTGTTTTGTCTTCTCTGTCCCTCTGCTGTGATCTTCAAACAAATCCAACAAGCTGCTTTCAGGCACTTTAAACTTCATCCGATGAAAGTCTTTGATTGCTTCAACTTCAACTCTGCATCCAATAAAGCCAAACCACCCAAAACTAATCCAGTCCTGCTTTTATTTGACCGTTTTCACTCCGCACCTGACTTTATTATTAATGTGGCAGCAGACCACTGCCAACGGAGCGGTCAGCGACAGTCCTGTCTGTAGCTTTTCACGCTTTGCTTCCCTTACAATTAATTAACGGGATGAAAAGTCCCGCGCAGCTCGCCTCTGCAGCCACCTTTGCCAGCTGTCAAATCTGAAAGACGTGAACTGGAAAAAGAAGCCCGGGGCTGGGGCTATTTGAGGTAATTAGTTCTGATTCATGCAGCTCTCAACTCTGTTACCTGTTAACTGGTGCCACCATCGACTGCATGAAGCCCTGAACTGTTTTAAGATCCAGGAGGCCCGGGAATCTGCCAGGAACAAGTTCTGACCCGGAGTTGTTGGCAGACGTCAACTCTCTGTCAGTTAGTGACACTTTTTATTCAGAATCTGAGATACCAGACAGTGTGTTGACCCCATAAGGACATGTGGTTTTAACTGAATAATGCTTGATCTCCAAAGACGGACACAATTACAAAAACTAAAAATGGACTCTTTGTCTCCTCAGATGTGACACTATTTATCAGAACCTAAAAAGTACCAGTTTCTTTGGTCTATCAGACTCCAGCAGATCTAAAAAGCGCCTTTGTAATCTTGCTTTCAGAGCCAGTGTGAAATCAGTGAGCTCATTGTCATTATTAAGACAGTAAATCTGCATAATATTCATTTTTTCCTACTTTACTGTACCGTCTCTTTAAGCTGTAGTAGCCCCAGGAAAGACAATACCAGCCTCTCTTCAATTATTTATTCTCATATCAGCCCAGAAAAGATGACAAATGCTAATTCAGGTCCATTCCCCAGCTGGGCGTCCAAACACTCATTAGTTTTAAAGAAGGTTAATCCATTTAGGTTTTGCATATTGATATGCCAATTATGTCTCATCGCAGAGCAGGCATCCGTCAAGGTAATAGTGCATAAACACATGCAGAAGCATTAGGGAGAAGTCAGCGTTATAATAAAGTAGGTGTTAATTGGTCAGGGGACTGGGGTGTGTAATGTACAGCAGCCGGGTGAAGTGGGGTCCGATCGGATTCATGCGCCCTTTACCGTGTCATTTTCAAAGCCCATGCTGTGAGCTTCAGGGGTGTTGCAACCAAAACACTCAACGGACTAGAAGGATTATGAAGGGATGAAGAAGCATGAAAGGTTGAGTGGACAAAGCTCCTTTTTTTTTCTGCTAAAATGTGGCTTTTGAGCAGAAAAAAACTCTTTTTAATTAGGTTGTAAGGGGTTCTTTCTAAGTAATTTCTATGTTACCTGAAGTAGACAGTAATCAGAATGGTCTAGTTTTAAGAATCAGATGCATACCAGTCAATCTAACAGCTACTCAGTCAGGCTACTGGTTAATACAATCAACCTAACTGATAATGACCCCAAAAACCCACTGGACCCGATTTGGCTTACAATCCGACAATATGACATCCGTAGCTATTAAAACACCTTGAAGTGAATGGGGCCACACAGACCGGTTACGATTCTCTGCGACTCCGACTGTTTTGGTCGGACCTACACTGCAGTTTGACAGAAATGTTACGAGCCAGACAGGAAAAGAGACAGGGTGACAAAGTAAAAGACTTCCGCTGTGGTGAAAATACAAACTATAATGGTCAAATCGCAACATTAATGTCACGCAATTTCCGATGGCTTTGGTTCGCAAATAGTTTCGCCTGGTCAATTCCCGAGGTGGACGACAAGCCACTGATTGTCGAACCAGAGAACAGGACGGATTTATATGACACGAAACCCCCTACATACAAGGAAAACCGTCAGAAGGAAATGGCATGAATGGAGATAGCAGTATGAAATATTGCATTTAAAATGTTTTATTTAGATTGACCCTTTGGTCCCTTTGGTCAGAGCCTGTATGTTTTGAAGAAATCAGATTGGAGCGTAACGAGTCGGTGTGTTTCAGGGCTCAGGGTTATGCTAATGTATAAAATAATCTAAGTCAGAATAAGACATCTAGTTTAGTCGAGCTAAAAGCTGCTCTAGTCAGGCTAATAACTAGCCAGAGTCTGGCAAACAGTAAGGCTAACAGCTAGTCAGCGTCAAGATGGCAGCTAATAGAGTTAAGCTAGCATGCTACCGAACATCTTACGTAATCAGGATAATAGCTACTGAAAATCCAGCCTATTGCTTGTCAGGGTCAGGCAGATAAGAGTTGAGCTAAAAACTACGAGAGTTTAGCTTGGGTTTGTAAAACATTTTTTTAAATATATAATTATTTAAATCCATATTTAAATGCCATTTTAATTAAATACTAACTTGAAATCTGCCCTCTTTCTAAAACAAAGATTTTTATATTTCCTGTAGTCTCCGTACAACTAGGTGTATTATTGCCCTCCACAAGATTTTTACTTTACTTCATATTGAACACAGGTTTCAACAGATCAGAAACTTAATCAGTGCCTTTCCAATCAGTTAGTGGTTCTACTTTCTACTCATTTACTGACCAATCAGAGCAGACTCTGCCCTTACAAACAGGCAGGAGCCTAAAGTATTAAAAACAGACTTCCAACTTTAAAATTAGTCTTTATTAGGAATTTAGTGTGAAATCTCAGCCACAGATGAACATGTTCAACATGAGGTGTTTTATCATATTGGGTCCATGTCTGCAGGACCCTGCAGCCCATGCAGGGTTTGATGAGGCTGTTCTCTTCTTTCAGGTCTAGCTGCTGCTGGATGCCAGAGCTTTCCCCAGCGTTTCGATGAAGCGATGCACATCGCTGAAGGAGTTGTAGAGCGGCGTCGGTGCCACTCGCAGCACACTGGGCTCCCTCATGTCACACTGCCACAGCAGATGACAAAAAGCACTGTTTGGAAAAAATTATTTTCCTTCAGCAAAGAAGTACGAGAATGTGAGCTGCTTACAGCGACTCCCCTCCTCTCTAGCTCCTGGAAGACTCTCCTGATGGGGATGGAGAAAGAGAGCGACAGCTGGCAGCCTCTCTGCTGAGGGTCGGAGGGCGTGATGATTCGGATGTATGGTTTGTGAGGCTGGGCCGGGTCCTCTGTGTAGTAGTGCTTTATCAGGTACTCCAGGTACCCAGTTAAGAGCACAGACTTCCTCCGCAGCGCCGGCATACTCGTCATGTTAAACACCTGGAAAAATTTACAGGCGACTTTAAAAACTCCTAGTTTCTTACTCAGAACTTTATTAAAAACAATAAATCAATTAAATCTACTGAAATGAAACAAATGCTGAATCTAGATTTTAAGTGCAGTACCTCTAAGCTGGCCTGTAGAGGGCAGACGAGAAGAATGGGTTGATTAGACAGTCTGAAGCCGCTCACTCCGGACTGCAGCTCCATCACTGGAAACAGAAAACAGTAAAAATGTACATGTAAGACAATACTACGCTATTTATAGCCTGAGTGGCAAACTTTATCGAACTGAATAAGCGTTTCTGCTCATAATAGACGTCACTGCTCATGTAATACCAAAGAGGACCACAAGATGGGAGCACAGAGCCAGGCTTTAGTCTGCAGTGGCTGCAGGTAAATGTTTACCGTTTGTCATCTGGAAGCGAGTCTTCAGGTCGTGTCCCCACCATCCTAACAGCCTGAAGGAGACACAAATTAATCTGGTTTATATTAATGGCAGGTAATTAAGGAACAGCAAATGCATATTTAATCTTCTCCTGATTTTTCTTAAGCAGCTTTGCAAAAATGAGGTTTTTACTGAATATTGTTCAGAAATGTAATGCAGCTACTATCAGACTGAGGACTACTTTATCTGGTGGAACATAAAAATGGGTTATTGTAAAAAAGCTGTTTATCTTCAGTAAAATGTCTTAGTCTTTTAATGATATTTGGGTCGCTACATGTTTGGGCAAAACAAACTTCCATAAGATGCATCAAAATGTGCAGATTGGTTGGAAATAATTTACTGACTCTGCTGGTATGCATGCAAGGTTTGATGTTTATCAACTTAGCAAAAAAATTTAACAGAAGAGAGGAAACCCAGCTTTCTTTAGAGCTGCATAGATTAGCTATACTTCATGGCAGAAACACCCCAAACACGGAAAATAAACTTTCCCTCAGTAAATTAGCATTTGATACCTATTATAGTTTTGGACCAATCACAGAGTTTGACGCTTCATCGAGGAATGTTTAAATTAGGCTGTGACCATGTCACGCTCTCTAGGCTCTACCACTGAAATGTTATGTTGATTTCGACTTGTTTCACAGACCCCAGTTTCTTCTACACATGGGTGATTTAACAGCTGCCTGGTAGAGAATACTTTGCCGTCACTTTTGGGGCAGATGTTTATTACGATGTCTATGAAATTGGCAAACAGTTCAGAAACATTTACCACAGAAAATACACTGCTCAAAAAAATAAAGGGAACACTTAAATAACACATCCTATATCTGAGTGAATGAAATATTCTCATTGAATACTTTGTTCTGTACAAAGTTTAATGTGCTGACAACAAAATCATACAAAAATCATCAATGGAAATCAAATTTATTAACCAATGGAGGCCTGGATTTGGAGTCACACACAAAATTAAAGTGGAAAAACACACTACAAGCTGATCCAACTTTGATGTAATGTCCTTAAAACAAGTGAAAATGAGGTTCAGTATTGTGTGTGGCCTCCACGTGCCTGTATGACCTCCCTACAACGCCTGGGCATGCTCCTGATGAGACGGAGGATGGTCTCCTGAGGGATCTCCTCCCAGACCTGGACTAAAGCATCCGCCAACTCCTGGACAGTCTGTGGTGCAACGTGACGTTGGTGGATGGAGCGAGACATGATGTCCCAGATGTGCTCAATCGGATTCAGGTCTGGGGAACGGGCGGGCCAGTCCATAGCTTCAATGTCTTCATCTTGCAGGAACTGCTGACACACTCCAGCCACATGAGGTCTAGCATTGTCCTGCATTAGGAGGAACCCAGGGCCAACCGCACCAGCATATGGTCTCACAAGGGGTCTGAGGATCTCATCTCGGTACCTAATGGCAGTCAGGCTACCTCTGGCGAGCACATGGAGGGCCATGCGGCCCTCCAAAGAAATGCCACCCCACACCATTACTGACCCACTGCCAAACCGGTCATGCTGAAGGATGTTGCAGGCAGCAGATTGCTCTCCACGGTGTCTCCAGACTCTGTCACGTCTGTCACATGTGCTCAGTGTGAACCTGCTTTCATCTGTGATGAGCACATGGCGCCAGTGGCGAATTTGCCAATCCTGGTGTTCTCTGGCAAATGCCAAGCATCCTGCAAGGTGTTGGGCTGTGAGCACAACCCCCATTTGTGGACGTTGGGCCCTCATACCATCCTCATGGAGTCGGTTTCTAACCGTATGGACAGACACATGCACATTTGTGGCCTGCTGGAGGTCATTTTGCAGGGCTCTGGCAGTGCTCCTCCTGTTCCTCCTTGTACAAAGGCGGTGCTCCTCCTGTTCCTCCTTGCACAAAGGCGGAGGTAGCGGTTCTGCTGCTGGGTTGTTGCCCTCCTACGGCCTCCTCCACGTCTCCTGGTGTACTGGCCTGTCTTCTGGTACCGCCTCCAGGCTCTGGACACTACGCTGACAGACGCAGCAAACGTTCTTGCCACAGCTCGCATTGATGTGCCATCCTGGATGAGCTGCACTACCTGAGCCACTTGTGTGGGTTGTAGAGTCCGTCTCCTGCTACCACGAGTGTGAAAGCACCACCAACATTCAAAAGTGACCAAAACATCAGCCAGAAAGCATAGGTACTGAGAAGCTGAGAGTGGTCTGTGGTCCCCACCTGCAGAACCTCTACTTTATTGAGTGTGTGTGAAATTATCAATCAGTGTTGCTTCCTAAGTGGATAGTTTGATTTCACAGAAGTTTGATTTACTTGGAGTTATATTGTGTTGTTTAAGAGTTCCCTTTATTTTTTTGAGCAGTGTAATTTGGGTTTTGTAAAAACAAAATGTGATTATCTGAGATTTCATGACAGAATTTTCAGTGTTATGACTCTAGATTTTGACCTTGTGAAATCCTCAGAACATTTATTTTTATTCCAACACATTTCATGCTCATATTTTCGTCCCCACATGTACAACATCTGCATCAAACTGTAGGTGTATCTTTGATGACAAGTCCCACTTTTTTCTTATTGGTCAATTTAATGAAGCCTAACAAGGGGTAAGCCTGTGTTTGTAAGCTGTAAATCCTCAGTTTTGTTGACATGTTGCAAATGGTGCTCATAAGAAATGGAAGAAATTTGTAGTTTGGTCGTGTTTAAAAAAAAATCAGTTCTGTGCTGTTATTTATGATTTAAAAAGATAAAGTATTATTCTCTGTTTGTTCCAAAACACTGGTTGTGTTACTTACGCCGGTTTGATGGTTTCTTTATGTTTTTCATGAATGAAAGCCCCGCCGAGACCGCCGGCACCTGAATTCAAATACTATAAATCCAAAAAGACAAGCAGGTGTCATCAACAGTTCTGGATATGAGTTTGTTTCCTTCATTTCTGTTTGATTCAGGCTCTCTTCAGCAGACCTTGTAGGAGCACCAACAGGCAAAGTCGACGCCCCAGTCATGCAGCTTCAGCTCAACATTTCCCACTGCATGGGCGCAGTCGAATCCAACAAAACAGCCCTGATGAGAAACAAAAAGCTTTTATTCAAAAACTGTGGTATGCCTATGAAATGTCCTGGTGAGATTTAATTTAAACACATCTCTTCGACGTGTTTACATAGGTTTCTGCTACCTTTCTGTGGCCAGCCTTCGTGATGGCGTGCATGTCGAACAGCTGACCGGTGTAGAACTGAACCCCGCCGAACATCACCACGGCGATGGTGTCACCTTCTTTCTCGATTACATTGAGGATGTCCTCAGTTCTCAGGGTGTCTTCTCCCTGAACGGACAGGGGAAAAAATAACATTTAGGGGAACCAGTGACGAACAGAGGCAACTCTATTCAAGGATGAGGTTCTGGACTCACTGGTCTGGGAGACAGCAGCAGCATGCTGTGCTGAGGTTCCAGTCCTCGCAGGCGGATCTGAGACTCTATGGTGTACTGAGAACATTAGAAAAACAATTCACAATGAAGATGCGGAAGAAACATCGGGTCTTTTAGGTTTTCCTCTGTGATAGAAATCTTAGTCAAAAGTGGCTCACTGGTTAGACAAGATCGTTATTCAAATATAGTGAAAAGGATTCCGAGAGATTGCTGAACTTTCTGCTTTTAAATGCGTCTGAAAATTTCTTGGACGTACTCACATGATCTGAAGGGAAGGCTTTGTTCTCCAGGAGGATTTTGTGTCTAGTTTGAGTTGGTTTGTAGAAGGACAGCTGCCGAGTGAATCATGAAATGACTGAACTTTTTCTACTTTTCAAACAATTTACTTCTAGTATAATTCTGCAAGATTTACCATTAAAAGAAAATTAAACGTCGGGCCATTCATCAGTGCCACCTCCTCCGTTCTAGCTCCTGAAACCAAAACATAGTTTTCTTTTTTAGTTTTCTTTACTGATAATACCAGACGACCAAGCTCATCGGATAGGAGTTGTCTATGCATTTGGGAGACGTACTGAAGAGAAAAAGGTTTAAATAAGGTTTTAAAAACATTAAGCAGCCAGTAGTTTCTTGAACTTAATCTTGCTTTAGAGATTAATCTCGAGATAATGTTCCCAAAAACTGTCCAGAAGGTACAGCTTCGTCTCTGAAACTTGAAGGTTTCTTTTAAGACGTTATGGATTCCTTTTTTCAGTTTATCCTTTCTCTCTAAAGGTTCCCCAAACTTATTGATTGCTAAACCCTAACTAAAGTTTTTGGTTACTTTACAAGAACTTCCTTTGGGTTTTTTTTCCAGAACTTACACTAAACTTAGATTTTTTTTTAAAGATTTTTTGTCAAAAAAAAAACATGGTACTTTCAGGGGCTCAGGCTCACTTTCTGACCAAAACCCCGATTTCCTTACTGATAATTTGCCGCACTTACCCTGATATTACTGGTATTTGTATGGTTACTTTCCCAAAAAGGCTACAGGTTACACTTCCAAACTTGCATATAACTGTCACAAAAAATAGCGCTAGGGTTTTTTTTTGTGCCTGTATACTTTATGAAGTAGATTGGGGTTTTCTGAGTAATTTAAAGGGTAAGTACATTTCTGGAAATGCACTGGTTTCATTCATGGCTACACTGCTTTTCCCTCCCAACAACATTTTCCGTCCATTTTTATCTTTTTTTTTTGTTGAATTTATGATTTATTTACATTGCTGTTCTGTGTTTATAGATTAATTTATTCCTACATCGTTTCAGTGTTTTTCTGTAATTTTTCCAAACTCACCAAAAACAATATTCGCCATGAATTTTCCTCAAATTTTTTTTTCGCCCCCCCCAAGGTCTCGAGCCGACAGTGTGACCGTGAACACCTCTTTTTGAAAAGGACAGCAAGATCATGTGTAAAAAAAAACATTTAAATAATTAACTGAACTAATAATGAAATCAAAAAAAACTTTTTGCCCAGTTGTCTAGCTCCTCTTCAAGATATTTTCCTTGCATTTTTGGGTTGAAGACCCAAAGAGTTTTTCCCACAGGTAGATGCATTTTTTCCTTCCATCCACCAGCGAGAGATCAGCTACAAGAAAGTGAATACTAGATCATCACGACACTCCACGTTCATGTCAATATATCCTTAATGTTTTTCTACTTACAGGGAGGCAAATCTGCAATTTTGGGCACCAGAAAGTTCCCCTGAGGTGCCGCAGTTTGTCATGTTTGTCAAAGTAATTGGATACATTCTCAGAGGTGGGACTGCAGCCCAGCAAGGGGGGACACCTGTTTCACTGCCTCTGTGGGATCTAAGTCAAAAAGCTCGTCCATTTTGTGTGGGAGCAGAAGACCTTCAGTAATGCAAACCAGAGGGATCACGTAACTTTTTTTTTTTTAAGGTCTGCAGTCTGGTATTAGGAATGTCCCGGTTTAAACAGGCTCTAACTCTCTCTAATGAAATGCAAATTATTTAATAAGTGTGTCTCCAGAACATTTGAGCTTTAGATTAACATCATGTATTGAATTGAAACTGTTCATGAACTATACATAGCCTCGATATTAAGTAATTACAGACCCCTATCGAAAACCACCCTTTAAAAAAATAAGCAGGTGGGAGAAATTGGGGTTACTGTTAAAAATACCTGGTTTTTAAAGTTCTCTTTGCTTGACATTTTGTTAGCGTACTGCCTGAGATCCACAGACCGACTTTAGATGGATGTTAGATTGTAGGTCAAAAAACCTCTGCATGTGAGGTACCTCAAGCTCCTTTCTCGGGCCAGTTTTTTTCAACGTTCATGCGATTTCCGAGCTCAGATTATGGAGTACTTCAACTGAACACAAACACCATCATATATCCTGATCCCCAAAATGTGCTAAAGACCAAGCAAAAAATCTAGACGTCATCGTGGACTTAGACATGAACTTCAACAAGTAAAAAACTCTTACTGCCACCCTTTAAAAACTTCCAATGGAAAATGGATGCATAAAAACTGGTGCTTAGCTAAGAATGCTAAAGACAGGTATATCTATTTCCATCATTTTTTTAGCTTTGTAATTTTTTTTTTTTGTTGAATGTACTTGAAGTGTTTCATTTGTGTTTTTTCTGCTCCTTTAGTTCCCTGAATGCTGGTATACATGAGAAGGTGTCTTGTCTGACACCACTTTTTAAAAGTGAAAGTGTAGCAGAAGCTGTAACTTACTGTGAATCAGTTGGTTGTGGACAGGCTTCCTCTCTGCTGACAGGACACAGGCTGACTAATCCTCTGCAGCGCTCTTTAACCCCTCTCTGTGTGTACTTTCAGGTTAATCATTGCATCATGAAGCGACCTCCAGCTCCTGATAACGGCTAACCAGCTGAACCACACTTTTTGGTTTTCAAATTCCTATGAATGTCACGTTTTTGGCCAATATTTTTCCTCTTTCTTTTTTGGGGGTTTAGTTTTGTGTGGGAGACTGCAGCGTGAACTTTCCCCCTAAAGCAGAAATGATATTTGGAGCTGCTGTTGTAGAACCCCCACTAGTCTCACCGGATCTGAACCGGCAGCAGGGATTTGTTCCCATTTAGAAAATGGGAGCGCTGGTTTTATGAAGCTTAAGGCACAAAGGGACACCAAAAACTGCACCAGTGATGTTGGATTTATACGTTTATTGAAGCTTCTTTTTTTTGTTAGGATTTTTTATAGCAAACCTAAAATTTTCCCCAATCTTTAAGTGTGAAGGTGTATTTCATTGTTATAATACAGATCATTTAGGTTTCCCCGAAAAAAAAAAAAATTTCACCCCTTTTCCACCAGAGGGCATTCAGATTTTTTCATCTGTATTCTATATTCAGATTGTAAATAATTTATCTGCAATTCCCCGTTGAAGCAGTTTTTTTCTTAATGTTCTATCAGAATATTTTAGGGTTGTATTGATAAAGATTCTCAGAGGTCATCTCAGAGAGCTCCTAGTGAGGAGTTTGGGTTGACCCGTTGCTAGTTGTGACGCTGTTTTTTAAGAGCTGTGATTGGTTTTTAAAAAAACAAATGCTTATAATCAATGGGAGAAATTAACTGATGACAGAGTGTAGACTGGATATATAAATGTGTAGTTTAACATACCTGAATGAAACGGTGGATTGCAGGTCTCTGCAGAACCTGATGACATACTGAGGAGGTAATTCAGCCATTTGACTCAGCCCTGTTGAAGTAGGGGACACATCTAAAAACCTGCAGGACACCAACCTTTAGGACAGGAGCTGGCCCCCCCTGATGAAGACTGACTGATTCGTGTCTCGACTCCCAAAAATGTCCAGCTGCACCAAAAGAGTGGACTGTCCATACTGTGTCTTCACTTCACTGACCTGGTAAAATAAATTCCAGATGTCCCCTGAGAACACAATGTCCTACTATTAAATTTGTCTGGAAATTACAGTTCCATTTTCAAAAT
>JAHHUM010001169.1:992580-1045371 GCA_036173005.1 Crenichthys baileyi
AGAGAAAAAACAAATGAAAAACAAACTTGGTGCACTCCAAAAGGTTCATTAGTTGTCCTAACACAACTATGAATCAAAAACCAAAACAAATAATGAGCTCACAGAGACCAAAACATACCATTTGATTCTCGCAGATTTCACTCAGATGGCCCACATCAATGCATCATTCATACCTGGGAACTTAATTCATTCTTGTTATGCCTCGTTCAACCACACTTTTTTTTTTCATCCCCTAACCCCAATCTTTCTAGTCATAATGTTTCTGAACCCCAGGGATCTTATGTCTTAAGTAATAATGTGTCAGTGCACCCATTTGTTGGGCTGCTCCCAGCCACCTTTTTAGGCCTTCTTCACCTAGGAGAAATATGTTTAGGGTTATTGCCTACATCAGCACACAATATATTGTGGCAGAACTCTTCAGTAACCTTTCCAGAAAAATCTGTAACTCCTGAGTCTTGTGACCTGCACAGCCTGAAAATAATCAAGTTTGTTTTACTGTTGTTTATATTCAAGGGGTTGCCCTTGAAATAAACAAACTACCTATATGACGCCAGAGTTAAGTCAGAGACCAGGCTGAAGTGATATCGTTTCATTCCTACAAATAATTCTGTTTGGCCATGATAAAACTGCTCTCTTTTAATCCTCAATTTGAGCGGTATCCATCAGCAAGATTATAATGACTGCATGTTTTTTATTCTAATTTAGCTTTATTTAGATATATCTATATATTTTAAATGCAGTTAGTCCTTTTTATTTTTATGAATGGGGTAGCTACTTTTTATTAGTTGCCATTATTAATAATTAATTAATTAATTTCCTGGTCCAAATGAGAGCTTGTTTCTTTTTCTCTCAGACACCAAAGCTTATTCAGAGTAGACTTTATGCAGTGAGCTAGCGTCCGTTAGCTTAGCATCCACCAGTCAAGGTCCGTCAGTGTAAAGTGTCCCCCATATGTTACTTCCACGGGTTCACTGTCATTGACTCACACACGAACACTGGCCAGTCATCGCTGTTCACTCACAAGGAAGTCAGCGGCTTTTAGATATTTTCCGAAAATCAGAGAGCTATCTAAACTCAAGACCTCCTCTCAGCAGTATCTTTCCAACTTCTTAAGGGAGTTTCAGGACCTGACAAATCTTAGCTGAGTGTATGTGTCTATAAGGAAGTGGGCAGCAAATCTTGTAAGTAGTTCAGAGGGCCATTTAAACACAAAACACTTCCTCCTGGCAGTATTTTTTGATCTTCTTAAGTAAGTTACTGGATCCACAAGCCCTTGCAGAGTATGCACGTAGAAGTGGGCAGCATTTAAATCTTGTAAGAAGATTAGAGGGCCGTTTAAACTTAAAACGGCCCGACAAATGGCTGGCCGGCCCTTTGGCATACCTTCACATTGCCCGTGGCTGATTGATCCCGTTGGTCCGCCTCCGAGGCCCGAATGTTCCCGAACGGCCGGGAGGGCCAATGTAACCCCTTTCATACGCCGCATTTAGTTCCTTTGTATGCCGGACATCCCAGAACGAGGATAGGGGCACCCGGGGACTTTTGGCATACGTTTAAAGGTGGTGATATGGATGAGAATTGGCCCCAAAGCACTGGGCTTTTGAGACTTTTGGTTAACGTTCAAAGGAGGTGATATGTATGAGATGACCGTACATTATCATGTTATGATTTGGGGTTGTTTGGTTTTTGATTTCTGTTTTTTTCTTTATGTTTTCACAGTTAAGGTTTTGAATCATGTTTCTGTTTGTTTTTCTGGTCATGCTTTAGTTTTGTCAAGTTTGGTTTTAGGATCTGGTTATGTTTTTGTTTCATGTTTTTCTAGTTATAGTTCTATTTTGTTTCCTTGGATTTGCGTTCTAGTCAAGCCATGTTTTGCTCCTGTCACGTTCTGTTCTGTTAATCAAATTTATCCGGTTCACCTGCACCTTGTCAATCTGTCTTGCTCCACCTGGTTTTCACTCCATATATACACACCTGTTCAGTTAGTCATGGCGGAATCATTGTATCTCTACTCATGTCTTGTTTTGTGGACCATGCCATGCCTGTCAAGCCAGCCTGCTTCTGTTTTGTTCCTGCCTCTGCTAAGAGTGAGTTTTTGTTTAATTAAAGCCTTAAGTCAACTACCGTCATGCTGCCTGCTTGTCTGCGTTCTGGGTTCCTCTGTAGCACAGACCGTAACATATCATTGGGGAAGGTGTAGGGCAAAAGTCAATGGGATACTTGGCAAAAACTTGGCAAATGTCCCATTGGCCCAATGGGACTTTGCCTTACACTTTCACCAATGATAATGGTGATAATTCTGGAAAGTATGGTGTTTTGGGACTTTTATCATACATTATCATAATGGAAAGTGTCAGGAAAGTCCAATTTGACTTTTGCCTAACAGGATTCTGTGCAGTAATCCTGGGGATTTTCCAAAAAATCCCCTGTGTCAGAGAAACAGGGTTGGAGGTGGGAAGCATGGATCATGCTTACTTAGGAATTTGACACTGGAATATCAAAGTAGAGACCGACACACGAATACAGTCCGAATCACAAATGATGGCCCAAATAGATTTCAGGTGCAAAGCTAGGGCCTTTGCTGTCCTTTTTTTAACCAACAAAACATGCATCAGCCCCAAACAAAATCACACAGTATATTCATTGGGATCTCAATAATTAATTGGAATAGTGCTATTTCGGAAAACTTATAAAAAAGAACAAAAATCTACATATAAGGCTGCACGATGGCGCAGTTGGTAGCACTGTTGCCTGGCAGCAAGAAGGTCCTGGGTTTGACTCCTTACCGATGGTTTTTCTGCATGGAGTTGCAATGGACTGGCGACCTGTCGGGAATGTACCCCGCCTCCCACCCAAAGACTGCTGCAGATAGGCACCAGCTTCCCCGTAACCCACTATGGACGAAGCGGTATAGAAAATGACTGATTGACTATAGATATCTATATATATATAGAGAGAGAGAAACTCTGAATTATCTAAAATAAACAGAATACTTTTATAATCCCAGAGGTTTTGAAAACCATTCAATTGATCTATTTTGAAGTAATCATTGTATTCCAGCATCACTCTTGACCAATGTTAATCTCATTTTTCCTACTCAAATAAATTGCCTACTTTGCTTGACCTTGAGAGAGAGAGTGTTGTAATGTGCAAGCACAATAATCTACAAAGCAGAAGGCAGCAGCATACCTGTGGAGGAGGGCAGAGACTAGTTAGTTGGCAGTCAGGGTTTAAAAACTAAGGACCTTATCAGGTCCTCAGGTGTCCCATTTCAGTAATCAGTGCTGTATATAAAAGATAAATGCCCAACCCAAACACAAGGGTCCTGCAGGGGTCGTAACAGTGGAACAAAAGTACCGACCCAATATAGGGTTTCTAATTTTATCTGAGCAAACTTTGATCATCCTGACTGTTCATGGATTGAGAAAAAGCTTTATGTACAAATAACATCTGTTTGTTTTTCTTTTGACTTGTTTCGTTTTGTCTCTCAGACTTAGATCCTGTAACCTCTCAGATAGAACTTGTGAAGTTCTGTCATCAGTTCTTAGCTCCCAGTCCTGCTGTCTGAGAGAGATTGACCTGCAGAACAACAACCTACAAGATTCAGGGGAGTTTCTGTCTGGTTCAGACTGTACACTGGAAATATTCAGGTAAAGATTCATCAAACTGTTTCTTTTGGGTTTTAATGAGAAACAGTATTCTCTGTTTCACAAATTAAAATGGTTTAAATGCCAAGTTGATGATTTTCTGGTGAATCCTTCTGAGTCATTATTTTCTCAGCTGGAAAAGACGGCAGTTAGTTCATCATCTGTTTCATTGTCTTATGTAGAATCATGTGGGACCAAGATCAAACACTGTCCTGGTCCCTTGGACCGGACTTTGGTTTTATATAACGTCTCTTTAAGTTCACTCTTCTAGCCAAACACTTTAGTTCTAACTGCTTACAGAACATTTACCCATCTACTCATCAATTCCTGGAAAGTCTGTATACTCAAGATAGCCTCCAGAGATTCACCTCATGTCAGAGAACAAAGCAGGAGGACACAAATAGGGGCAAAGCAAAGACAGGTGAACCTGCTGAAGTCAGAACCAGACCCAGTGAACAAACACACCATCATCCAGTTCCCAGTGGATGTTGTTTGTTTGTTCCCCAGTTTTTGGACATCAAACTGAATAATCTGTGTCCAGAGAAAAGTTACAACAGAACATCACAGATTTTAACCTTGTCTGCTTCTCTGAGGCATTGAGAACCCCAGTGGTTCTGGACCTCACCATGGTATGGTCCAATTGTTTTACCCTCCTCTGGGTGGATAGAACAGCAAAGGCAGGAACATCAACAGGTGTTGGAATGTGTATCATACCTAATAACAGATGGTTTGATGGTGAACATCGGGACTTTCCCATTCTGATTTAGCACATCTGGAGCATCTGTCCATCAGTTTACCTGCTCTGACCATCCTTCTGGATCAGAATGTTTGCATAATGTGCTCAGTGATTACCAGAACAGTACCTGGATGCTACTCCTGTTATAGCAGATTACTTTAATAGTTTAAGTCTCAGACAGGTCAGGACTCTTTTGCATTAAGATCTTTAAGCAGATGAAGCTGCTGCAGCTCATCTTGTCCAGGAAGCAACCTGAGATGCTGAAAAACCTGCTTGATTGTCTCTCAATCGGCTTCTGTCTCAGTGTGGATGTTGAACTAAATAAACCTTGATGATGTGCCTGCTCTTCATACTGGAGATAAAGAACCAGACTGGACGGAGTCCTCCTTCCGCCTGATTCAAAAAGATGAAATGAAAAGAATGAATTCAAATTGGGCTGAAACATGACAACTACAGGACAGGACTTTAGAGATGCTCCTTTCAAATGGATGTGTCCAAATGTTGGACAGTTGTATTCTAAGTGCAGAAGAACTGAGCCATTTAACGTCTGCTGTGGCATAACCTTCAGTAATGAGACAGGAAAAGCCACCTTGGTTTTAATGTTAAAAGCAGGAAATGAAGAGAATTGGGTCCAGAGGCCTGGCTGACTGCAGCTTGGCTGACACATGAGCCAAGGTTCCTCAGTCATGAGCTAGCTTTATACACCATAGTTCACTGCTAGCAACTAACAGACAGTACAGGCTGTGTCATGTTGTCTTGGTTGATATTGCTTTTTAAGTTAAGGTCTCTCCCACAATGGACAGAGCAATGTATGAAGCAGGTCACAGAGTCCAAATGACCCAGATCCAGTGCTTCCAGCAGCATGTCAGAGTGGAATCTGATCTGATCAATTACAATGTCCATGTTTGCTGCTGAAAGAGACTAATGGTCTGACTTTCTCCTCCTTTCAGTGAGCCTGCTGGAGTCCGATTGTGGAAACCCGTTCTGAGGAAGTGTAAGTGTTTTTTTAGTTTGATTCATGACAACAAAGCCGCTCACATTCTGCCATCTTCAAACGGTCCATCACTCATACAGGAGTCATCATCAAAGTGTCAATAAATGATCAATAAATGTCAATAACGGCAGCTGTATTTTTTTTTCTCTCCATCAGATTCCTGTCAGCTCACAATCGACACAAACACAGTGAACAGAGAGCTGAAACTGTCTGAAGACAACAGGAAGTTGACACGTGGGGAGGAGCTTCAGTCATATCCTGATCATCCAGACAGATTTGATGTTCCTCAGCTGCTGTGTAGTGATGGTCTGACTGGTCGCTGTTACTGGGAGGTTGAGTGGAGAGGGGAAGTTTTTATATCAGTGAGTTACAGAAGAATCAGAAGGAAAGGAGACAGAGATGATTGTTGGTTTGGATATAATGATCAGTCCTGGAGTCTGAGCTGCTCTGATGATGGTTACTATGTCTGGCACAACAACCAGAGAAAACCCTGCTCCTCCTCGTCCCTCTCCTCTGATTCTAAGAGAGTAGCAGTGTATGTGGACTGTCTTGCTGGCATTCTGTCCTTCTACATAGTCTCCTCTGTGCCACCGATCCACCTCCACACCTTCAAAACCACATTCACTAACCCTCTTTATCCTGGATTCAGAATCAGTTCTGATTCCTCTGTGTTTCTGTGTTGAGTATAAAGAGTCTCCTCCTGTCAGAGAAACAATCTCACTGTCGATGTCTCTTTCACTCAGAAACATTTTCATATTCAGTTTGTTTCTGAAACTTTTGTTTCATCTTCCTTGTAAACTTCATCCTCTTCCAGTCCTTTAAAGATGGAAGTTGGGATTACTCCAGGATCCAAAGGTTTTGTTCTGTTTGCAGTGAAAGCTTCATTTAGGGTTTTTCTAGCAATCTGCTTCCAGTGCTATACCAAGGTTGCTGCTAGAGTTGATTCTTTACTGGTTCTGTATGACTAATCCAGTAAATGTTTGATCCTGGTTCTTAATGTCACCATCTAAAGAAGTTTTAACATTTCTATCTACAATCTTTTCTGTCATGGTTCTTGTTTGTGTCACTAATGTAGTTTTTCTTTATTTAATCTGAACAGTTTTGTACATTAGTCCCAGATAAACAGGCTGCCTCCTCATGATCTGTGGGTTATGAAGCTCAGGGTTTCTGGAACTGATTTGTGATGAAAATGATAATGTGAGTGGAGCTGCTATTTTAACTGCCCAGATGGTTGTTCTGTTCCTCACTGTTAGTATCTGCTATGTTTTAATTAGCCAGATCAGTTCACAATATGACTTCTGATGAGACTGTTCCTAAAAGTAGAATCATTCCAGACCATCTGTGGCTGAACTGCAGATGATGGAAATGTGAATATTGGAGAATAAAACAGCATTTGGTACCAGGCGTCTTGAGTGTTATTTTACAGAGCATCAAATATGGGGTGTCTGTTGCAGCAGTCATTAATGGACTACAGACGGAGGACACAATGGACAGGTCACCAGTGCATCACAGAGTGAGGGCTGGATTTAACTCAACAGAGTCTAGGTTCTGATTGGGTCAACTGGACCAGCTTTAAAATACTTCATAAAATGATGCCAAGTATGTTGTTCAGGTTCTATTAATTCAAGTCCC
This sequence comes from Crenichthys baileyi, assembly GCA_036173005.1. Lineage (NCBI taxonomy): Eukaryota > Metazoa > Chordata > Actinopteri > Cyprinodontiformes > Goodeidae > Crenichthys > Crenichthys baileyi. The sequence continues at coordinate 999,590 of JAHHUM010001169.1, forward strand.
GTACATCAGAATCTGGATCAGCAGAAACCAGTCCCACAGCAGTGGGTAGGGGAGGCTGTCTTCCAGCAGGAATAGTTATAATAAATAAATGGAAGAAAAACACAAAACATGAAGAGAACATTGTTCCTCCGGGTTCTTCTGTCACAGCAGATTAACACCTGACTTTTAAATGTATCAAAAGGACATACATCTGATGGACAGGAAGACAGAGGAACCATTTTCTGTGTCTCTTTTGGTTCCTGTTCTGGTTTATTTTTGAGAAACATGCCCACAGTCCAGATCTATCTCCAACTGATGCTTGGACCATCCTGAATAAACTAGATATAATCCCATCCTGTTAGTGGACCACAAGAGAGATGATGATTGTCATCTTGAGTGATTTCAAAGTACATCATCCCACCTTGTTAGTGGAGTCTTCCTGGCCCTGCCCTGTAAAGGGAAGTGGAAGCCTTCACTTCCTGTTTGACAGTCTGACCTTTCACCTGAGTTGGTTTGGATGGAGGAAGCATATGGAGCCAACATTTGGGTTATTGCACTTTGATATCAATCTGTGACGTTAAATCTGTAACTGTATTAATGTGAGTGTGAATGTGGAGATCAGATGGTGAGTGAAGAGGAGAAGGTTTAGATGTGAGGAGACCTGAAACTGCTGCTTTGGTTCTCTAATGTCTGGATGAGCTCCATGAGATTGGTTTAAATGTTAGATTCAAATGAAAGTTTATTGCTTTAAAAACACTAGCTGAATTTCTTTTAGCGGTTTTGCTAATTTAAGCATGCTGTTCTCCAGATGCTAATGCTAAGATGTTTTGTAAGTTGCTGCTGAAGCTCAGATCAGATGTTGGTGTTGAACTAATCTGGATGATTTTTTTTTGTTTCCATGTTTCCATGTTTTCCATGTAGGAAAATTAGATTTGAATCCAGCTTTGAAAGCATTTTGATTGAGAAGATACAGAAGCTGAAGAAAGAAAGCAGCAGCAGATCCTATTCAGGTCCAAAGTTTTTCCTGATGTTCTCCCAGTAGAACTCCACATTCCCAGTAAGTGTGATACAGTTTCAAGTTTAAAATCACTGGTATCAAAGTTTAGTTTAGTCAAAAATCCAAGCAGTGAGTTTGTGTCAGTGCAGAAGATCCAGAATGTGCAATTAAATGTTGACCCACACCGTTGGGTCCACTCCCTTCCCCTCTCATGTTTCTTCTCTCAGCGCTTTTCGGTTTGAACCCTGAACTCCTTAAAATACAGACTTTCTTGAATTTCCAGTGTATTGGCTTACACTGGTTTAATTCTTCAAAATGTTGTTCAAAGTTCTCTCAAATTGTTTAGTTTTGGTTTTAAAATCATAGAACCTCCCCAGTTTGATCCCATGACGTCCATGTGGCTGATCTATGAGCAAACACCCTGAGCTATCCAACCAGACACTTTGCTGTTGTATCCTAAAGCCTTTCAGTCATGATCTCTGATTTATTGGCTCAATCTCATGGACGAAGCTGACAGCAGGCGGCTTATCAACTAATGTGAATTTTCTTTCAACTTTACTAACTAATGTCAAGTTGAGTTCCATTGATAAAGTAATAGAAAAATGTCTAACGCTGTTGAACTATCTAAATGTAATTTACACTAAAGGTCTATTATTATAAGCTCTTTGGTCACTTGAGGACTTGAACTAGGACACTAGATGTTTATAGTATTTTAGTCTATCACACTGAGCTGTTGGCTCAATCAGTTGCTATCTTTTTTTTGGACTTTTATCTTTTTATTTCCACAGTTGGACTGAAGTTAATATCACCACAGACTTTGATCCCATGCTGTCTGAGCTTAACTCCCTTCCTTCCTCCCCTTCTATTATGTTTTCACACATTGAAATCATGCTGGGGTTTGGTTATCTGCTGGCTTTGAGCACAGGTGACATCCAGCTCAACAGTGTTTGGCTTCAGCTGGAAAACATGGTTAACCTTCCTAAAAGGTAAATGTGAATTTGTATAAAGTAACAGGTCATTTCTATATTAAGCCGGCCAAGGAATCAATTTACATGTATTTATTGTAACGTTCTGTTTTTATTTGCTTTTATCCATGCTGTCGTTTTTTACAGATCTCATAGTGGGTGGAAATGTGTTGCTGTGGTGTTATTTGACCTGTTTTATTTTCAGTCTAAATAATTGAAAAACGCATCATGAAAAACATTGAGTTCTTTCCTTCAGGATATCATCTTGTTTTAGTCGTGTTAAATGTGTTTGTCAGTTTTTGGTTTCTTTATCCTCCAATTCTTAATATAATGAGTTATTGAGTTAGAAAGCTGGGTGTTACTTCCTAAAACAATTTGAAGAAAAACAAGGAAATAGGAAATAAAAAACAAACAGATTCATTTTTTCAAAGATTTGACAAAGTAGTCAAGTAACACTGAATGCACTTATTTCATCTTTAAGTTTGAAACAGAACCTCTGGAAGTATCTGAGCTCCCTCTAGTGGACAGATTAGTTGTGGCAGAAGGTAACTGAGTTGGGACGCTGCACAGATAATTCTTAATCAGCGTCTCCATGAATCAGATGTTTTCTGTGTTTCATACCCTGTCTGTCCTTTCTCTAGTTTGCAACATTTCTTTATCTCCATTCAGAGAGAAAATTTAGAGAACATCCGGTCAGTTTGACACAGTTGCAGGTTCAAAGTTATTGGAATCAAAGTCAAGCTCACCAAGTGAGATAAATTCCCAGCAGTCAAAATGTCTCAGTACGGAACATCCTGTTTGTTGGTGGCTGCAGCCTTCATACAGTGCAATAAAAATTATTTGTCTTTAATGTCTAACACTATCTGGGTCTTCAGTCAGAACCATTTCAACTTCAAATTGCTCTCATCAACCAAGACCATCTTTGTGATATCCTGCAAAATAGCAAAAAACAGTAAGCCATTCTCTTAGGGGGAGTTTGTCAAACAGTCCTTGGTGGACTCTGCCGTTTCGATTATGTCCTGAAAAAAAGAAGCATTTGAGCAAGTCCTGCTGTCCAGGCAAACCATGACGAGAAAGATTGAGGACATCGCTGTGAATATGGAACTTCAACGTCAAAGTCAAGTGGCAAGTTTTGACTGCTTCTCCTTGGCTTTGGATGAAAGCTGTGATGTGCACAAAACAGCCCAGCTGCTCACATTTGTCTGTGGGATAACGGACTTTAAAATTACCGAGGAGCTCGCAGCAATGAGGCCAATTAAAGGAACGACGACAGGGAGCATTCTGTTCATGGAGGTAAATGGATGCATGGACATGCTAGGACTGAAATGGGACCGACTGGCAGGTGTCACAACAGATGGTTGCCCAAATCTGACAGGAAAAAATGTTGGACTTTTGAAACTTATGCAAGATAAAGTGACTGAAATAGATGCTGATCAAACGTTGGTATTTTTGCATTGTATAATACATCAGGATGTGTTGTGCAGGTCAGTGCTAAAAATCACCCATGTTATTGGATTGTGACTAAAATAGAAAACTTCATCAGGGCACGAGCTTTAAATCACAGACAGTTTGTTGTACTTTTGGAGGACCATGAAACTGAACATTGTGACATCGGCTACCACACATTTTTCAGATGGCTCAGTCTGGGAAAAGTGCTAAAAAGAGTTTGGGACCTGAAAAGAGATTTTACAGTTCTGTGAGAAGAAGGAAAAAACATCCCAGAGCTCACTGATGAGGACTGGTTGGCAGATTTTGCATTTGCTGTTGACTTGACTGCACTGATGACTGAACTGAACACCAAACTGCAAGGCAGGGGCCTTTTTATTCCTGAAATGCACAGCCTGGTGAAAGCTTTTATGAGAAAGTTGCAGTTTCTTTCAAGCCAACAGGAGAGCAACACTTTCACTCACATGCAAACCCTGAAAGAAGTCACGCCATCAGCAGATCCATGTTAGGAGCACTGCATAGTGAGTTTTCAAGGCGATTTAAAGATCTTAGAATAATTGAGGATGTAATGCACATGATTTCCTCTCCTGCAGTGTGGATAATACACCCAGCGATGTTCAGCTGAAACTTATTGACCTGGAGTCTGATGCAATACAGAGCACTTTAAGTCAGTATCACTGCTAGATTTTTACTCTTCTCTCAAGGACAGCTTTCCAAACATAAGAAGACATGCTCAAACGATGCTGGTTCTCTTTGGCTTTACCTATATTTGTGAACAAGCATTATCAGTGATGAAGTTTACCAAATCCAGATATAGATCCTCTCTCACAGATGATCGTCTGTCAGCGACGCTTCGCATCTCCACTTTAGACATTTAACCTGACTTTAACGCACTTGTTAAAGCTCAACAGAGACTACATTTGTTCCCAATACCAGGAAACACCCCTGGTGCTGTGAGGAGCAAGTAATTACAGTAATCCGATATCAGGTTTGATTCTCTCTTTACTCAGTTTGTAAGATCCAAATTTATTGGGAAGGAGAGTATTTGGGAATAATCTTGTTTTGAAGGTACACCTGTACAGACAGCTGCCTCTTTGATTTCTCAGTCACATTAAATATGTACCTAAGCTTTTGTTTGAAAAAAATGCATTCATAAATAGCATGCATTTAATTTACAGATATTATACTGCTAAAAACAAATTATTAATTTAATCAGTTTTTTCTGAAGTCAGTTAAACCCCTGAATATTGATCTGGTCAGTTCAGTAGTAGAGGGGGCTGATAATCAGTGTCAGCTGTTTTGGTGTTAGTAAAATTAACAACAGCTGCACTACATGGGCAACAACGAGAGGACCCAGAAACCCATAACGGTTTTGCAGGTGGAGGCCAAATACGTTTTTTCCCTCCTCATTTTTTGAGTGCTTTTCGGTGGTTAGCGATGACATGACGATGTACTTGATGTTTCATTACCAATCGTTTGACGACAATACTTGCATTTGATCAGGGGCACAGTCACTACTGGTAGCATAAAGCTAAACCTGGACCCTACAGAGGATTCAAACAGACAGTCCTACTCCACCAGGATGGCACATCAATACATGCCATTGCCCGAAGTTTTACTGTGTCTCCCAGCACAGTCTGAAGACCATGGAGGAGATTCCAGGAGACAGGCAGTTACTGTAGCAGAGCTGGACAGGGTCGTCAGAGGTTCTTATCCCATCAGCAGCCTGACAACATCTAGTAGGTAGATATTTCAGAAAGAAAAAATTATAAGCAATATAAGATATGGTACAAACAATTAAAATATGTAAAAAAATACAAAATAAACTTGGGGGCTGTGTTTGTAACCCTGCTTTTATATATAGAAATTTGGGTATACACAAAATAACATTAATTAAAACCATGGAATTAAACCAAAGGTGGTATTGTCTCAGGAAAAGGAATGACAAATTGATTTAATCTTTGGTTTAATCCATTTCTGTACATCAAGCCACAATGTCAGTATTACATCCCATGAAAAACAAATAATGAGGTGACTGATTTTAGTTTGAATTGAGCAGAAAAAGCACAAGTTATTTAACCTTTTGCCTGTGCAATTTGATAAAAGGGTAGATCTCATTAAAACACATTTCTAATGGAGTTCAGCCTCCACTGCAGTTAAAATAAAGGCTGCTCAGCTTTTATCATAGCACCCCCATGTGTAGATTGTCAGTAATGGTCAAAAGATTATTATAGGTATGATCAAATGAAAATACATAGAGATACTTACAATTAAATATAAACATCTATTGGCTGAGTCAGGACAATAAACCTAGCAAGCAATTCAGTTTCATCGCAAGGACTGCTGTGATTTCTGTTGTTAAGCATTAACATTGCTTAGTTTTGTTTTTGTATTTCCTGTGTTTGATGGTGCAGATCACTCCACTCTTTGGCCTCAGTGTGCCAGTGTCCTGGATGTCGAAGCTCTGTCCTGGGACAAGGCTGAAATCGAACCTCTGGAGCAGCTTTCTCATCACCACTTTAGCCTCCATCTGAAAACACATTGGCATTTTTTTTTACCTCAGTCTGTGTGTTTGTATTTGTATTGGGACTGTATGTTGATTCTTTGTCCAACCCACCTGAGCAAAGTTCCGACCCAGGCATGACCGTAGACCGAGAGCAAAAGCAAAGTAGCAGAAACATGGTCTTACAAAACAATGTAATAGAAAATGTTTCATTCTTTCTTGTGGCATGCTGAAGATGTGCAAAAGTCGAACAGAAATAAAAATCAGGCATCATGCGATTATTGCGCTTTACGTACTTTGGAGCAACGGGATAAATCTATCTGGATCAAATTTCAGAGGGTCCTAGAAACATTTTTCCATTCCCCAAGTAGTATAGCTGCTGAACTGAGTCTCAACATGCAATGAGGAACATACCTTGCTGTGCTGCCCTAGATGCTTTCTTTCAAAGCATGATGTACAAGGTCATGAATTTAGTTGGAGTCAAAAAATAAAACAACTTAAGTTCTTGTAAGATTGAATCTGTTGTGATTTTACTGTCTTTATTTTTTGCGGTGATCCATATTTGCATTCTAATTAAGCACATTTACCGGCAAAAGACACACCGCACAATCGACTTCCCCCGGTATGTGGACACCATCGATCATCATGTCCTCCTCTATGTCACAATTTGTTCCTGGAGCAATAGGGTAAATCGTCAGTGTCTCTTTCTGTCAGAGTCTGGATTCATACCATGCTGTTACCAGGGCTGCTCTGGGTTTCTCGGATCATTGTCTTATCCACCTCATCTCAACCTACAGACAGAGACTAAGAGCTTGCAAACCCACGGTTCACACTGTTAAGAAGTGGACTGAGGAATCAAAGCAGATGCTACGGGCCTGCTTTGAATGCTCAGACTGGACTGTTTTTGAAACTTCAGCCACTGACTTAAACGAACTAACTGATGTGGTGACATCATACATCAGTTTCTGTGAGGACATGTGTGTGCAGACCAAGACCTTCTGCACCTTTGGGAACAACAAGCCATGGTTCACTCCACATCTCAGGAATCTGCGCAAGGACAAGGAAGAAGCTCACAGCAGTGGAGATTGGGCGCGGTACAGGCAGGCCAGGAACAAACTAACAAAGGAGATCAAAGCAGCCAAGAGAAGCTATAGTGAGAAGCTGAAGAACAGCCTTTCTACTGGTGATACTTCGGCTGTATGGACTGGTCTGAGAAACCTGACTGCCTACAGAAGCCCCCCCACCCATCCTGAACAGAGTCCTCGCCTGGCCAACCGTCTGAATGACTTCTACTGCAGACATGACAGGAAGCCATTCACACCTCAAACCAACTCCTCCACATCCCATTCAGGAACAAATTCCTCCCATAAAGTAACCAACCCCCTACCTTCAGATCCTCTGCCTGCACTAAAGATCTCTGAGGAAGGTGTAAACAGGCTCTTTCAGCGCATGAAAACAAAGAAAGCTGGAGGACCTGATAACGTCTCCCCATCATGCCTGAAAGCCTGTGCACATCAACTCGCCCCGATCTGAGGGGAGAATGGAACGGGAGATCAACAGACGGATCAGTGCGGCTGCTGCAATAATGAGGACGCTGTGCCGGTCCATTGTGGTGAAGAGAGAGCTCAGCCGAAAAGCGAAGCACTCGATTTACTGGTTGGTCTACGTTCCTACCCTCATCTATGGTCATGAACTTTGTGTCATGAGCGAAAGAACGAGATCCCGAATACAAGCGGCTGAAATGAGCTTCCTCCGTAGGGTGGCCGGGCACTCCCTTAGAGATAGGGTGAGGAGCTCGGCCATCCGGGAGGGGCTCGGAGTAGAGCCGCTGCTCCTCCATATCGAGAGGAGCCAGTTGAGGTGGCTCGGGTATCTATACCGGATGCCTCCTGGACGCCTTCCTCAGGAGGTGTTCCAGGCACGTCCCACCGGGAGGAGGCCCAGGGGACGGCCCAGGACACGCTGGAGGGACTATGTCTCTCGGCTGGCCTTGGGCTCCCCCCATAGGAGCTGGAGGTGGTGTCTGGGGAGAGGGACGTCTGGGTGTATTTGTGTATTAAGGGAATTGTGGAAAGAACAATTAATTGGAAGAACTGTAGATTTTAACCAATTTATAGAATAATCTGGAACTCTTAAGAAAGAAATTATCAATCCAATTACCTGAGGGAGAGAGGTTTGTGAATGCTGGAGAAAATGTAATACATCATCAGCATAGAGAGTGATTTTATTTTCAGTATTCATGCTTTTTATGCCTTTAATATCTTTAGTTTGCCTGCTTGCTGCCACTACTGGTTCGATAAAAATGCAAATAATGAGGGTGAAAGTGGGCATCCCTGCCTGGTGCCCCTCTGAAAACATAAACTAGAAGATGTTTGGTAATTTGTCCTGATACATGCTGTTGGGGAACTGTATATCTTTAACCAGTTTATGAAAGAGTTTCCAAGACCAAATTTACTCAAGGTTGCAAACAAGAATTTCCAGTTAACTCTATCAAATGGTTTTTCTGCATCTAGAGATAATATATTAGTGTCAATATTTTTACTGTAGGAATAGTCTATGAAATTAATCTGCAAAATTTTGTGGATGAATGCCTCCCTTTTAAAAACCAGTTTGGTCAGGATGTATTATTTGAGTTACCTTTTCTACTCTTTTTGCAAGGTCTTTACATATTATTTTGAGATCCACGTTAATAAGGGATATTGGACAGTAGCTGGTAGGAAATACTGGGTCTTTGCCTGGTTTTAACAGGAGAGTAATGTTGGCAGAATTTATACTTGGCAGAAGTCTACTATTTTCCCTGTTTTCCTGCACTAGAGAACAAGTTTGTTCACGTAAGATAGTATTAGCCTTTGACCTGCTAAACAGTTAGTACAAGCTAGTGCTAGCTATGTACATCATTCACACTTTGACCAAGCAACCAGTCATAAAGCCAATATTAACAGGCTTAGGGGCTTTATTTATTTCTACTTTAGGTTTTATTGCAGCTTTATATCAACAGTATTAATTTAAGATTAACTTAGATGATTAGTAACAGTAATCTATGCCCTAAAAAAACAGACCCACTGATTGACACAGTGTAATGCAAGATCATCGTATGAGAGAAATGTGTGAGGTGTAGCCTGTATATGTTAAACTAATAATTTCCTTTAACCTCAATATAAATTGTTTCGTAATTCAGGATAAGGGTTGAAACCCACTCTTTTGTGACCTTTAGTGTAATGTGACATTATTCCCTTTAACCAATTTTGTGGGTTAAAAACCTACCCTAGTATGCTGGGTCAACCCCATACCCCATGTACAGTATAACCTAGGGCTGAATCAGGCTATATTAAACTCAAGTTTATTTAACCCGTCAGTTTTAAGAGTAAAGAAAGCACCATGGCAAAGGACCAAAAAGGAAAGCAAAACGGACAATTCATCGAATTGACGTCCTCATCTTGGATACTATCAGAAGTAGCCCACATGCTAAAATGTGTAACATTAACCAATAATGTACCTTTATAGATAAGCAACTCAATAATTTACATGACAATCAACAAAAAAATTTCACATCTTTCATCTTTTTATTACAACCTGTGGCAGTAGTCTTGATGATCTGAAGGATCTTTTGGAACATCCTCTCTATTTTGTATGGTGATCTTCCTCTTGTGGATCAACTGAGCGCCAGTTGTGCGCAGTAAGCGACAAGCTTCCCTCTCTTCATTAACGAATGTTCTGTTCCAGAGAATGTACTGGAACAGCAAAGCCAAGTTGTCACACCCTCTATTGGTAAAGAGCTTGTTTTCTTTTGTGCACATTTATGAAGTTAAACCGAACTATTACCTCAAATGTGACGTCTCTAACGTAATGCACCATCCCTTTTAGACAAGTCTCGATGGCCTTGGGGAAGGGTAAATGTCAGAATCTGGAGTTTTGTGTGTGTGTGCTTTTTCTTTTGTTACTATGTTCACTTCTCAGATGGTGCTGGAGTTCTCAGGTGTGCTGGGTGACAGGTGCGACTGATCTGCTGATTGCTTGGAGGTGTACTTAAGCAGGAGGCTGCCAACACTTCAGCGCCAGAGTGTTCGCCTTCAGTGGTTGTTGTTGTACCTGAACCTTTGGATATCTCTTGTTTATGCCTGACTTCGCTCTCAGCATTGTTTTGCTGTTTTGGATTTTTTGACTTCTGGAGAAAGGTCTCCTATTTTTGTGGATTAAGATCCAAGATAACTGTTTACTTCGTCTGGACAACAACCAGCTGGCAGCTTCTTGTTTTCACCGTCATCCGAACCGAAGCAGAAGCGTAACCTGTTCACCCTCCAATGGAAGTACTGCCTTCTTGAACTCCTAACCTAAGGTTTGTCAAGGAAACAAACAGGCCCATATTTTTCATTAAGCCAGATGGTTAGTGTTTAAGACAGGCTTTTATCCCATTTCTTTCCACATATTTTGCAGAACAAAGTTGCAAAACCACGGATACCTTAGCAATGGTATTAAGCGTGACACAGTTGACAAGTTGAAGCATGTTGGCCTCAGCTAACTCTAAGAGCTTATCCATCAGTTTCTCTGTACTTTCTTTGAAGGTTCCCATTAGGCCTCTCAAATATCTGACATAAAAGACCGTTTTTGATCAAGAAACATCACACGAAGAAGAAACCTTGCAAAAGTATTTTGCTTGAACGTCTTTTTAAATATCATCTGTTAGCATCAAATTTCTGTGAATTTTCTAACTCGTACTCGTCCTGTCTTCCGCTTATCCGGGACCGGGTCATGGGGACAGCAGACTAAGCAGAGACGCCCAGACTTCCCTCTTTCCAGACACCTCTTCCAGCTCCTCTGGGGGATACTCAAAGTGTTCCAAGGCCAGCCGAGAGACAAAGTCCCTCCAGTGTGTCCTCCACCCTGTGAAGGCTTCAAGTAGGCATCTGAAACAGATGCCCGAGCCACCTCAACTGACTCCTCTCGATGTGGAGGAGAAGTGGCCCTACTCTGAGCTCCTCCTGGATGTCAAAGCATACACCGGGGAAAGTCTGAAAGCTTTGAAAAGCACGGATGCCTATCGATATTTCACGGCTGGCTGGGTCATTGACCCGAAAATATGGTATCTGAAGAACAAGAAAATATTCTTGTGTAAAGCAAAGGTAAGTCGTGTTCTACTGATCTTTATGCTTGATGTAAACAGCGGCTAACACTGTTATGGTGCGTTCACACCGAATGCGGATTCTGCGAATATTTCGCCTCATTTGTGTACTTTTGGCCGCTTGACTTGCCGCGTGAACACCGCGTTGCCAAATGTCAACAAGTGGCAACGCTTCGCCACGTCATCAAATAGGAGGAGCTTCCATTTGCTGCAAGCTGCTTTCAACTGAACATGCCGGACATGGATTTCACGGATAATCACAGTGTTTTACCTGTGGAGAGCCAAAAAACGACGTCGACGTCCCTGGGTTCACGTGATTCTTCAGGGACGGGAACAGTTCGGAGAGTACCACCACCTACTCCAGGAGCAGCGTTTGGATGATGGTCGATTTCAGCGGTACTTCCGTCTATCCAGGACCCAGTTCGAAGATCTGCTGCCCCGCGTTGGGACACGAATCGGCCTCCGGGACACCAACTACCGGCGACCGCAGTGAAGCCAGCCCGAAGCCGGACACCGGACACTCAAGCTCCGCGGAGCCAGCGGCATCCAGCCCACGGCCGATCCGATTCAGGCACCCAGATTTCGGCTAGCTGCTCTCTGTTGCTCCCTCTTCTGACGCGCGGTGGTTCACTAGGGACCGTCAATAAGTTTCCGAACCAAACAATCGTGGAAAATCTGAGTGCCTGAATCGGATCAACCGTGAGCTAGATGCCGCTAACTCCGCGGAGCTTGAACATCCAACTTCAAACTAACTTCACCCCGGGTCTACCGGCGCTGTATCCCCGCTGCTGAACGCCTGTCCATCTGTCTTCGGTGAGTAAATACATCTCAGCTCAATAAAAAAACAGCCGATTTTTAATGTCCACATCTCCTAAATATAAGATGTTTGTGCCTAAACATAACCAGGCCAGGTCCTTTCTGTACTTGTCTCGGTAAAAGTAATTAGTTCTGAGTCATACAACTCTGGCTTGCCGCACACCACCACTATAATCTTGTCCTCCATCACTGACAACCGCTTCTTCTCCGCTGTGGTCTTTCACCCTAAGTCACAGCCACATCCAGTCCCTGATTGGTTGACGCGATGCGAATTTTGGAAAAAGTTCAGATTTTTCAACTCGTCCATCGCTGTCGCGTCGCTCTGTGCGCCCTTCGCGCCGCATCCTTCGTCTCCTCCGCTCCTGAACGCGCCTTCTACATGGGGATAACATGTAAATCGGCCGCCCCCATCGCAGAATCCGCGTTCGGTGTGAACGCACCATTAGCATTGCAAAGGGGTAAGCTAGGATCATTTAAATCATCCACTGAAACATAGAGCAGGACTGATGAGCGATGTAAGAGTGACGTTAAGGTCCTAAATAAACTATTTTGAAATTTCAAGGAGTGGGTAAACGAACATCAAGCTCCTGATTGTTGCAAAAAGTCACGTGTGTGTCCGTGTGTGTTTGTGGGTTCTGAGTACCTGAGGTTAATGTTGTACTTGTCCCAAGAAAGTTAAAGTCTCACACTCGTCTTGATAAGTATTTTCTGGTTCTACTTCACTAATAGATCACATTCTTTCACTTCATGTGAATCACTCTCAGGCCATAAATGCCACACCCACACAACCCTGGGTTGTTGTCAGAGAGGATGGGACAGTGCTAATGGCTCACTGCACCTGTAAAGCAGGATTGGGTGAAGCATGCTCCCTTGCAGCTGCACTGATGTATGCACTACTGAAGATGGACAGTCCAGCACTTAGAATGCTTGTGCCTGGGTCATTCCAGGCAAAACATCTCAAATCCAGTATGAGGAACTGAGCAAAATATCAATGACCAAGAAGAATAAATCAAAATCCACCACACTGCCCAGCATTCCTGTCCCTTCAGAGGATGAATACATGAGGTTCTTCCAACAGCTGCACGAGTGTGATGTCCAGGAAGGAAATCCCAACGGAACGGCTATTTTGTCTGTCATCGCGGGTCACTCTGACAAATACATACCAAAGACTGTCCAACTGAACTTGCCACAACCTCTGACAAGTCTCTTCTCGAATGCAAGATTACAAGCAGATTTATCATCACTACTGGTAGAGAGTGAAAAGGTCTTTGATGATCTTCAGCTAATGGAAAAAGAGGTATGTACATTGGCTGTCTAATTCTTCACTAAATTTGTAAAGCACTTATTTTTTATATTATTGGTATACTCACTAAGATTACTACACTTTTGGTAAAAGCTTCTGTTAAATGCATATTGGGTAAGCACTGGTATTAAGTATACTATTTGTACTTTGCTTAACACAAGGGTCTGCATCCTAAGGCTCCAGAGCCACAAGTGGCTCTTTGGATCTTCCACAGTGGGTCTTGATAACACTGGCTAAAAATAAAAAAGAACCAACAGTTTTTTTTTCCTGAAGATCTTTTTAAAAAACTACTTTTTACTTAAAAGGTCATGTAACATTTGTGGCTCTAAACGAGTGTTATTTAGCTGGGCCGAGGGCAAAATTGTCTATTTGGATTGTAAAGGGTGCAGACCCCTGGCTTAACACTAATATAAACAGATGTATCAACATTAAAAACTGCATTTAACTAACCTTCAGTGTTCAAAACATCTTGCAGTCATTTTCAGTAGAAAAGGCAACTAGAGAACAGTCAGCCAGCAAGGTGTGGTTTGAGCAAAGAGCAGGCAGAGTCACAGCATCGGTCTTGCATGAGGCAGGCAGGACGGACAGTGCCATATCCTTGATTAAAAGGATTTGTTACCCTCGATCCTGTCAGGTTTCTACTGAGGCGGTGAGGTAAAGACAGAAGTGGATATGGAAAGGCTACATAACCATCCAGGTTTACCCAGGGTTGGTTTTTATTTAATTTTTAAGGGATATTGCAGAGTAACAAAGTTATTATCATTACACTTCAAAGACTTAAGTGATGCAAGCTCAAGATATGATCCCAGTCCTAACACTTCCACTATTTCATTTCTGCTCTGTCAAAAAGTCAGGAAATCACACAGTTAGATAATGTATACAATGTATAATTAGATCATGTTTGCATAACTGCTAATGCACAGGTTTTGGGTGTGAAGTAGTATACTCTAGGTTGTGATTGTTGTAAGTAGGAGTCATTCTAATTCATGTGTAACATAATTTTTCTAGATGGGGAAATCTAAATGAGCCAGTAGCAAGGATACATTACATCAAAGCGATGCAAGATCATCACACAGATTTCCAGGTGACAACAGCAGGCCTCATCATCAATACATCTTTGCCAAGGATTGGTGCATCGCCAGACGGGATCATTACATGTGTCTGCCATGGTAAAGGTGTGCTTGAAATAAAATGTCCCTTTTCCCTCAAAAATAGCTCTCTTGCCAACAGCTGTAACACTGACACAAACTTCTGTCTAGTGAAAAAGGACAATGTGATGACACTGAAGGCAAATCACAAATACATGTCACAAGTTCAAGCCCAAATGCGTATTGCAAGTGTACAGTATTGTGACTTTGTTGTGTGGAGTCCCACTGAAATGTTTATCCAACGCATTCAGTTTGATGACGTGTTCTTCAGTGAGACGTACAGCAGAGTAGTGCAGTTCATCAAAACTAGACTTCTGCCAGAACTTTTGGGAAAGTACTACACGGTACCACGCACAGTGGTCTCCCCAATCTCAGAGAAACAGCCACATTCAGGATGCTACTGTGGTCAACCACAGGGAGCTCCAGAGGATGAAGTCATCTGCGCATCAAAACTATGCAAGCGAGGACACTTTCACAGGACTTGCTTGCAGATGACAAGGGTTCCAAAAGTTCCAAAAGCAAAACTGAGGAACTACACTGTTATGCAACAGACATTGTACAAAGCTAACATAACAAAATGATATTCAATAATATTTAGCCTAAGGTTTTGTTTCCTTTTGTTCTGATGGCAGAGTTTTCCACTTCTAAACATGGTGTCATTCCAGTAATCCCACTTCGGGTTATTTTCCAACTAAGTCGAAATACCTTATTATTAAGGTACTGCGATTGTCTTGTGATCTTTTAAAGTTGTTTTTAACCTGCCTTTTTTATTCCCTATTATTCTTATTCTAATGATATACTTGAAATAAAATCTACACTGAGGAGAGGGACAAGCATATATGAGGAGGGAAGAGGAGGAGAGGAAGAAAGGGAAGAAGAGAGGCAGGGGGAGAGGAGGGATATTCTAATTCCCATTCTGTTATTTTGAAGTAACAAGATAATTGGAATTAGACTATTCAACCTCTCTTCCTGCCTCTCTCCTTCCCTTCCTTCCTCTCCTGCTTACTATCCTCTTTCCATCTCTTCTTTCAGTGTATATTTCATTTAAAGTAGAACTACTGCAAATAAAATCTACATTGTGAGGAGAGGAAGATGAGGATGTGGGATGATTTTCTTGTGTTGTTTTTATCCTGTCTTAATTTTGTGCGTTATCAAAATTACAATTGAAAAACGGTGACATGTTTCTCATATGTTTTTCTTCAGTAGTAAACCTTTAAAACATTAAATATTGTCAGTCAGTCCTTTTCTACCGCTTATTCCATAGTGGGTCGCGGGGAAGCTGGTGCCTATCTCCAGCAATCTATGGGCGAGAGGCGGGGTACACCCGGGACAGGTCGCCAGTCCATCGCCTGGCAACAAACAACCATGCACACACTCATTCATAATCCTAAGGGCAATTTAGAGAGACCAATTAACCTAACAGGCATGTCTTTGGACTGTGGGAGGAAGCCGGAGTACCCGGTGAGAACCCACGCATGCACAGAGAGAACATGCAAACTCCATGCAGAAAGACCCCCGGCTGGGAATCGAACCCAGGACCTTCTTGCTGCGAGGCAACAGTGCAACCAACTGTGCCACCGTGCAGCCCACATTAAATATTGTAATAATGTTGATCAAACAATATTCTTGTTTCATTATTACATTAAATATTGTAATAATGAAACAAGTATATTGTTTGATCAACAAAAGTCAGATTTATTTCAAAATGAAATACTTTGTGGGTTGGGATGTTTAATTCTGCATCTCATCACTGGTGGAACAGGAGGGGAAAGATTACAGAGGGCACAACACACATTCACCATTTTGTCTAGTGGCGTGAGTCCATCTGAGGCTGAATAACAAAGTGATGTGGGTATGGTTCCTTGCAAAATAGAGTACATATTCCTTACAAGTCCTATAATTCTCTCCACATGGATGCGCACAGCTGCCAGTCTTCTTGACGACTCGATTTCTTCTGGGTGAACCTGTGCTTTTCCTTTGGCAAAGGCAGGTATCTTGAGTTGGCCAAGGTACGAACCCTTGTTGTGTGGATGAAGAGGCTCTTGATGGCAAAGGTGGTCCTACAGGAAAAGCAACACCTTCTATGTAAGAAGTAATAAGTTCACTTTATTTAACCATTCTGTATTGTATACGTTATTATAATTATTGTTTGTTTCCTATAATGAAATGCATGTGCTAACGAATGACTGAAAGGTAATGTTTCAATCAGAGCTGCCTAGACACTCACTCATTCTTGATGTGAGAATCTGCTGGAATTCTCTATACCTAATGCTGAAGAGATTCACAGAGCAGTACCCTGCAATTCAAGCAGCCAGCTTGGATCACCGGCTGAGAAAGAATATGAAAAGGGACAGGTAGAGATAGATAGGCAAAATAGATAAGATTATTATGTATGAAGCTTAGCCAAAAATACAAATGCTTAAAAAATATAAATTTAAAGAACAGTAAAAGAATGAATACACTGCATCACTGAATTAATTGTCTTACCTCAGACTCTCTGCTGTAAGTATGATGGACTATGTGTTAAGGTAGCAAGTGCATATGTTAGAATTTATTTAACAAAATGCTTAACACAGATCTATGTGTTCTGTAGTTTTTCATACAGGCTTGCTCGGTATACTGAGGAGAATTTTCAGAAAGCAGAAGACTTTATCAGCCTCATGAAGGTTCTCTACACATCCACACTCTGCGTGTCTTTAGAAAAAAAAACCACATGCGGACAGATACTGTCCATTCTCCAAAAGCTTGAGGCACATCTGATTGTTAAAGAGGGAGACATAGTGTTTGTATCCAACATTAAAAAACAACTATGGGAAAACCTATCCAAGCACTACCAGGTAACTGAGGCAGGCAGCTGGAAAGATTTTGATGAATAGAAAAATCTTTATTTCAGTGACTTGAACATTTATAAAACATATTTGGGATATCTGAGATCTAAATGATAGTGATGTCCTTTGTAGTCAACAGAGGAACACCATGGGGAGGATGGATAGGCCATGCTTTCAGAGGAAAGGCCTGAGAATGAGGGGACTGTAAATGAAGATGAGGATTGTGCAAGTGTACGATAGCTACATTTATATAGGTTCTTAATAAGGATAATGTCTACAATTGATGTTTTTGCCTTTTTAGTAAAAATACTGATGAACCTGTTGTTTGTTTAGCAACCACCTCCCTGCAAACTGTCCAGAAAGACTCCACTGGAGGAGCTTTTGGCTGAGGAAGAGGCACAGAATGTAGTGTCACAACAGAGGTCAATGTCCATCAACAAACAAGTGAAGAGAGAGCTGCAGATGTACCAGGAAATCCCACCAGCCACTAAGTCTGAGGACCCCGATGCATGGTGGTGGAACCAATGAAATACTTATCCTTTGCTGTCAGATCTGGCTTTCTCATATTTATGTGTTCAAGCTTCCTCCACACCTAGAGAACGTGTGTTCTCCACTGCAGGAGACACTGTATGTCCAGAGCGGTCACGCATGCATCCTGAGAAGGCAGATAAGATAATTTTCCTCAACAAAAACGTTTCTGATTTCATACTTTACCTACTGTTAATCTGGACTTGGATGTGAAAGTTCTTCATTTTGTTATTTTGATATTCTGTGCCAGGTTAGGCCATCAGTGGGAGTTCAGTAACATATTAAAGTGTTTAGGCTTTCAAAAATAAAGCTCTCTTTTGAAAGTGTACTCCTGTGAAAAGAAAATTAATTACATTTATATTCAAGTTCTTAGGTTTGATATTTATATACTGGTTGAAAATAGCCCTGTGAGAAATTAATAGTAAAGTTCATATAAAGTAAAAAGTTAATAGAAATAAAATTCATACAGAAGTTCAGACCATTTACCCAGAAAGAACTCGGGTAAACTAGCTCATTTATGTTTTTTGACCCTGCCTCTTAAAAGAATCGGAATCAAGAATCGATAGGAACCGGAATCGAAAAGAGGAATCGGAACTGGAATTGTTTAAATTCAAACGATGCCTAACCCTACTTCTTATGTTTGGAAAGCTCTCCTTGAGAGAAGAGTAAAAATCTAGCAGTGATACTGACTTAAAGTGCTCTGTATTGCATCAGGCTCCAGGTCAATAAGTTTCAGCTGAACATCGCTGGGTGTATTATCCACACTGCAGGAGAGGAAATCATGTGCATTACATCCTCAATTATTCTAAGATCTTTAAATCGCCTTGAAAACTCACTATGCAGTGCTCCTAACATGGATCTGCTGATGGCGTGACTTCTTTCAGGGTTTGCATGTGAGTGAGAGTGTTGCTCTCCTGTTGGCTTGAAAGAAACTGCAACTTTCTCATAAAAGCTTTCACCAGGCTGTGCATTTCAGGAATAAAAAGGCCCCTGCCTTGCAGTTTGGTGTTCAGTTCAGTCATCAGTGCAGTCAAGTCAACAGCAAATGCAAAATCTGCCAACCAGTCCTCATCAGTGAGCTCTGGGATGTTTTTTCCTTCTTCTAACAGAACTGTAAAATCTCTTTTCAGGTCCCAAACTCTTTTTAGCACTTTTCCCAGACTGAGCCATCTGAAAAATGTGTGTCTTCGCTACATTCTCACACTATCCAATTTTGCATTATTTGCTGTTATTTCAGCTTTTAACTTTATGTTCTCTCTCTTTTCTCTTCCTAGAAGCTACACCTGGCCTGACTCTGTGTCTACCTGTAACACCTTTGTGGAGAGGGGAATCCTCCAAGCTTCTGCTGGCAACAACTTAATGCTCACCCTCTACCGATGATCCACATGGCCCTGTCTTTTAGTGTTTAACCCTTTCTCTCTCCTAGACATACCTACTGACTGAGCTTTTACTGTAACTAACTCTCTGTGCTCTCTTCAGACTCTAAACTTGAAAACTGGCTCAGAGTTTATCTGTTCTTTCTTTCTAGGTGAAACGACTAAAGGAGCTACATCCATTAACATTTACCTTTTCCTTCCCATAGAAAGGACTCCTGGATCAGTGCTTCTTTGTTCTCTTTGTGTCTCTGCTCTGTTCTCTCTAACCCCCAGTTGGTCGTGGCAGATGGCCGCTCACACTGAGCCTGGTTCTGCTGGAGGTTTCTTCCTGTTAAAAGGGAGTTTTTCCTCTCAACTGTCGCTACATGCATGCTCAGTATGAGGGATTGCTGCAAAGTCAACGCCAGTGACTGTCCACTGTCTCTACATGTTCATCCGGGAGGAGGGAATGCTGCAAGTCACTGACTGGATGCAATCTGCTGGGTTTCCTTTCCTTAGATAGAAAAACTTTTTATCCAATTTGAATAAATAACTGAATCTGACTGCACTGTTCAATGGTTAGGACTAATTAGAATGTATGTACCTGACTTTTGTGAAGTGCCTTGAGACACTTGTGAATTGGCGCTTTATAAATAAACTGAATTGAATTGAAATGGTAGCCGATGTCACAATGTTCAGTTTCATGGTCCTCCAAAAGTACAACAAACTGTCTGTGATTTAAAGCTCGTGCCCTGATGAAGTTTTCTATTTTAGTCACAATCCAATAACATGGGTGATTTTTAGCACTGACCTACACAACACATCCTGATGTATTATACAATGCAAAAATACCAACGTTTGATCAGCATCTATTTCAGTCACTTTATCTTGCATAAGTTTCAAAAGTCCAACATTTTTTCCTGTCAGATTTGGGCAACCATCTGTTGTGACACCTGCCAGTCGGTCCCATTTCAGTCCTAGGATGTCCATGCATCCATTTACCTCCATGAACAGATCGCTCCCTGTCGTCGTTCCTTTAATTGGCCGCATTGCTGCGAGCTCCTCGGTAATTTTAAAGTCCGTTATCCCACAGACAAATGTGAGCAGCTGGGCTGTTTTGTGCACATCACAGCTTTCATCCAAAGCCAAGGAGAAGCAGTCAAAACTTGCCACTTGACTTTGACGTTGAAGTTCCATATTCACAGCGATGTCCTCAATCTTTCTCGTCATGGTTTGCCTGGACAGCAGGACTTGCTCAAATGCTTCTTTTTTTCAGGACATAATCGAAACGGCAGAGTCCACCAAGGACTGTTTGACAAACTCCCCCTAAGAGAATGGCTTACTGTTTTTTGCTATTTTGCAGGATATCACAAAGATGGTCTTGGTTGCTGCCAGGGGTGGGCCTGGGAACATTGGGGGCTGAGCCCACACCCTCATAGGGGAATCTGGGCGAAGCTAACCAGGAAAAAAAGGCTTTTTACTTAAGCTTTCTTGAGCATTGTGGCACCTTGTTTGAAGCCAAATACTGCAGTATGTTCTTCAAAGTGTATTTATTTTCACATCAATTTTGACAATGTAAACAAGATCTTTCAAATAAGTATTAAAATTAAGGCATAATATTAAGGATGATAAAATTAGTCAATAGGTAACAATTATAATTTTTCATTTTTTTCCATTGCAAGCACAAAACTTAGTTCTGTCAGGTTGCACCTGGTTGGACCTCTGTCTGCTGCTCTCTTTTCTCTCCATCATCTGCTCACTCCTTTCACCTTCTGCTGCCAGAAAAACAAGGAAATTTGCACTTAATGTCAACAGAAAGTATTGAATAAAATATTTAATAATTATTTTGGGTTTTCATTCTTTCTTTCACTTAGGCAATTTTCACACACATGTCATCCAGTATGGTGCTGTACCTTTCACTTTTCCAGGCTGCTGCCGTTTCTCTCCACAACTTTATCACTTTATCCATGTTCCACAGTTAAAGAATAAATACTTCAGCTATAGGCCTACTAATCTTAAGGTTGTTGATAATTACATCCAGGTTATTAAGCTTGTATGAAAGTTAAATGTATCATTTTAGGAATGCACTATCATAATAATATCATATGCAGTAATATAATAATTGCAGTAATATAGCAAAACAACATAATGAAATTTTGTTATACATGGATCGTTGTCAACCCCCTGGACAGGACCCGCCCAGCCTCCCAAGGCTGTAAACCTGGGGAAACACTGTGGTGGGTAAACGGCGTATACCTGCGTATCACGTAAACTACACCACTGCATATTACAAATGTGTATAACAGAAAAAGGCAAGGCTGGCGGTTTAGCTAACAGTATGGCTAGATTGATATCATGTAGTCATCATGAATGAGCTGCGTGATATTCACATAATTTTGAAGACATACAAGATTTAAATCACTTGTTTGTTTGCCTGTTTCATGCGGCGGCTCAAAGTCTTGCTGTCCACTGCCAGCCACCACGACTGAAGAATTTTCACCTTTCTTTCTTCCAGAAAATCGCCTGATTTCCATTTTCTTCTGGTCGAAATAGTATCAGAGCTGTCAGCCAATAAAACGAGGATGAGTCCCCTCTTCCGTACAACTCCTCTCTGATTGGTCGTAATGTCGTGCCTGTGTTGCATTCAGCGAAGCCGGGAAATGATAAAACGTACTTCTTGTTTAATATCATAGGGCAGCTCAGTTAATGAAGATTTCTTCTTTCTCTGGTGAAAAACGGATCCGGGGCTTGATGAGAATCATTCGGGGCTAGAGCCGGGAATGCCCAGACCAGGTAACGCCACTGCACAACACCATCTAACGCACCTCAAATGTAGCATGAACTTTAATTCCACCTTCTGTGTCAGAGTTAAGGGGGAGGGACCTGGATTGCATATTTTTCTTACTCTGTAACCACGTTCTCATTTCTCCTTGACAGAGTTTAGTAAGATGGCTGTTTTGCACCTAATGTTGGGTTTGCTAGGTAAAGTCCTCTTCCTGCTGTCCTGTCTCCTTTTTCTTGCCTTCCTGGGTTACTGCTTGTACCTCAAGTACATTCACATGAAATATGACCACATACCAGGGCCACCGAGGGACAGGTAAGCAAAGCTGGGATGGTGTTTGTTACTGTTGTCTGTAAACATTTGTTCTGACATTGTTTTCCGTTTTCTTCTCCACAGCTTCTTCCTTGGCCATTCACCAACACTTTTGAGGATAATGAAAAGAGATGGAGTAGTGCATGACAAATTCCTGGAATGGTAACTACAGTAGGTTTACACAGTACTTATTTAGTGCACAGCCCTGATGATTCCCTTACCAGGGAATGTGTGCTTCACTAAAATTCTCTAATCTGTTTTAATTAACTAATAGTTTAGTATTAAATTTCCTATTTGCCTTTGCGCTGGATTTATAATTCACATTTTAAAATAAATATTAACATGTCATTTGCAGGTCTGAGACTTACGGACATGTTTACAGGATAAATTTTCTGCATTACGTTACTGTGTTTGTGACCTGTCCAGAGACAACAAAGGTAAATATATCAGAGGTTTGCACGAGAAGTGGTGTGAGAGTGCAGGCACAATGAAGGTGTGTCTGCAGGGGAAGGTAAATATAAAGCAGGAAGTCTGAAAATCTTTACGTATTTATTATTTTATTGCTTTCTGTTCCAGGAAATTTTGATGTCCCCAAAGTATCTTAAGGATAAAGTAGTTTACAAAAGACTCTTTAATCTGTTCGGACAAAGGTAGTGTCTTCAGATTGTTCTTACATATATTTGACATAAAGAACCACTTTTTGGTGCTGTTATTTATTGACTTGGTTAACCAAAATTTGCAAGCATTGTAGTAATGCTAATCCGTAGGCATTTACAGGTTTTTTGGCAATGGCCTGATAACAGCTCGGGATCATGAGATGTGGTACAAACAGCGTCGGATCATGGACCCTGCCTTCAGCAGCTTGTGAGTCATTATGTCTCCTCTCATTATTTGATGTTGGAATAATTGTTGGCAGGGCTAGCCCAGGGTATAAGAAAAGTAAACATTTTTTATGATCGCTCAAACCAAGGAAGCCCCTAAGAGCACAGATATTAGCCCTCAGAGTAGTATGTCTGGGCTTTCACCAGGCCATTCTAACACATAAATACGGTTAGATCTAAATCCTTCCTCCTTGTCCTCCTGGGCCCGTATTCTCAAATATTCTTAGAGTCCTCTCAGAAATCTCCTACCTTAGCCTAAAAATTCCTGCCAAGGAGTCTTAGCTTAAGAGTGTTTTAGCTAGATGCTGAGGGCAACTCTGAAAAAAAAAGGAGGAGCCCCTTAAAACAGGGGTTTTTCCCTTCTTCCCAAGGGGAGGTTTTTGTTGTTGCCCCACCCCGTTGCAAAAAGGGAATGTGCCCAAACTATCCCCTAAAAAGCGGGTGTTTGGGGTTTGGGTTGCAAAAAAAAAATTTTGTTTCTAGAAATAAAGGGGAGTAGGAGAAAGGAGATAACGCCAGAAAAAGGAGTGAGCGAAAATTTTCCCCGGGGGGGGAGAGGTCTTGCTTCCCGGGGTTTGTATTTTGTTTTGGGGGGGGGCCCTAAAGGAAAAGGAATTAAAAAACAGTTTTTTTGGCCCCAAATTTAAAATAAAAAAACCAACAATTTGGTTTAAATTTGGAAAAAATGATCAAAAACCCTAACATAGAACCCTTTCTCCATGTGTTTTTTCTTGACCACGGGCTATCAGCTGGTAGAAACCGGTGGGGAAAAACCCCCCCCCTTAAAGGCCACAACCCCCAGGTTTTTGAAAAAGGGCCCCCAAAAAATTTTTGAAAAAGGGGGCCCCAAAAAAAATTTTTGAAGGTTGGGGGGCCTGGGTTTGGAAAAACCCCCAAGAAAACTAAAATTATAAAAGGAAAGCGAAAACAATAGGGGTGGCCCCAAGGCCACGAGGTCCAAACGGGCCCAGTCTTTTTTTTCGAATTAAAAAACCCCTCCAAAGTTCACCCTTTAAACCCCCTTTCCCTGGCTAAAATTGGAAAATTAAAAGCAGGAAAAAAACCCCCATAAAAACTTGAAGGGAAAAAAACCGGCCCCCTTTTTGGTTTTCCCACATTTTAATTTCAAAACGGGGGGGGTAAATTTTCAAAAACAGTTCAGCATAAAAACACTTTCAAATCAATTTTCTCCCAACAAGTTAAAAACCCTTAGATTAACTACGGGGGGAAATCCCAAATTCCCATCTTAACAAAAAATTTGGGGCTCCCAAAAAAACCTGCCCCAAAACCCTCAAACTTACCCCTATCCAATTTTTAATATAAAAAAAAAAAAATGAAATTATTTTTGACTTTCCAAATTTTCCCCGGGTTTTTGGGTCTTTTTTGGGTAGGGCTTGGGGGAAAAACCCAAAATCCAAAAAATTTTTAAATTTAAAAACCCGGTTTTTTTAAACCCAAAAAAACCCCCGGGAAAGGACCTTTTCACCCCCCCAAAAATTTTTTTTCGGGTTCCCCCCTTGAACGAAAACCTTTTTTCCTCCCCCTTTTTTAAAATATCAATTTTCCTTAGCAAAAATTAAAAAGAATTACTTTAAAACAAAATTAAAAGGTTAAAACAAAAATTCTTAAACCTTTTTTTTTTAAACCCAGTTTTTTTTTTCCTTACCAAGGGAAAAACTTTTTTTTTTACTTTAAAAAAAATTTTTTTTCAATAAAAAAAGAAAATTTGCGAAAGTACAAAAGGGTTCCAGTGTGCAGGGGCTCACTGTTACCTAACTTGAGGGACTTTTTTTTAACTTAGCATTTTTTTTAAAAATTCCTCAAGAAAAAAATTAAAACCTGTCTGTTTTCCCTCAGGAGACAAACAAGCCCCCCCCTTTTTTTTATCTGGGTTTGTGGGGGGTTTTCCCCCCAGGCGGTAAAAACAATTTTTCCCTACTTTTCCCGGGGGGGTTTTTGGGATGTTTTTCTTCCCCCAAAAAGAAGAGAAAACCTTTTGGGTTGGTTGCCCAAAGGTTTGAAAAAGCAATGGCAAAAGGGTTTTCCCCCCCAACATTCCCCCCCCAAGGGCCCACGGGAAATTCAAAGAGGTTAGGGTAGTTTGGTTTAGACCTCTGTACCGCAAAATTCTCTTTTGAATCTTCTCCTCGGGGTGCAAAAAAACCCCTTTGTTTTTCCCCAAAAAAATTTGTTTTTATTTCAACGGCCAGGGGTCCCTCTTTCCAGAAAAAATAGCTCCTAAAAGGGCAGAAGAAGCTTTGGTTTTTTCTGGAAACCCAAAAAAGAAAAAATAAAATAAAAAGATTCCCAAAAATTTTAAAAACCTTTTTTAAATTGGAAAAATTTAAATAGTTGGGGAAAAAAGGAGGATGCTTTGAAATTCCTTTTTTTTTTTCCCAAAAGTTTTGTCACGGGCAGCATTCCCAAAAAGCCCCTTCATCAAGAAAGTTTTCATCCAGGGCCCCCCCAAGCTGCCCCTTAAAAGCTCCGGCTTCATCTTGCGGGGCCCTAAAACCCCTTTTAAAACTTTATTTCTAAAATTCCCAAAAAAATTTAAAGATTAAAAGGGGAACCCCCTTATAAAAAAATCAAAAAATTTGAATTTTAAACCCAATTTAAAATATTATCAACCCCCAATAAAAAACCCCCTGTTGGGGGTTTTTGTTTTTTCCCCTAATGAGGACCTTCCCCCTTTTCTTTCCTATTTTGCCCTTTTTTTTCCACAATTTTTTCAAATTGCCTCTTTTTTAATTCCTTGGGGGGAATGGTGGGTCTAAGGGGCCCTTTGTCCCCTTTTCCTTTTCCCCAAGGGGAACCTAAGCCTATTCTTTTAAATCCTGCAAGCCCAAAAGCATAGAAATTTTAAGTCTGATGTCTCGGGAGCATAAACCAAAAATAAAAAAAAAAACCTTTAAATGAAAACATATTTGGGTATCTTTTTGAGGGGGCCCCACCCCAAAAATCTTGTCCTTGTTTTAAGCCTGTGAAAAAGGAGGAGTCCTCATCATTTAACTTTAAAGTGTGCTGAAGTTTCCCCCCAAAAATTTGGGAAAAAAAAAACAAACGCCAAAAGTTGGACTCCTTTCAGCAAAAAGATGCAGATGGTTGAAGTAAAAGAGTATCTTCTTTTAAATTTTGCCAAACTGTTCTGCCTTTTCTA
The DNA here is from genome assembly GCA_036173005.1 of Crenichthys baileyi. Classification (NCBI taxonomy): domain Eukaryota; kingdom Metazoa; phylum Chordata; class Actinopteri; order Cyprinodontiformes; family Goodeidae; genus Crenichthys; species Crenichthys baileyi. The sequence continues at coordinate 1,025,712 of JAHHUM010001169.1, forward strand.
AAAACTAAATTAGAAAGTCCTCGTCCCAGGCCCCTTAAAGAAAACAAACCTTTGGGTTTTATTAGTTGGGCCCACAGCCCCCGGCCCCCATTATTTTTACTTTGAAAAAAGAATAAGGTAAACCCCAAACAGTCTACCCCCTTTTCCTACAATCCCCCTTCCCTTTCCCCCGGTCCCTTGATTTTTTTTAACCCCAAGGGGGCCATGGAGGCCTGGCCTGGATAGCGGGAAAACCCTGCTCCAAAAACGCCCACCACCCAGGGGAAAAGGCGGTTTCCCCCCCTTGTTCCCTTTCCCACATCAAAAATGCTCCCTTGTTTCTGGAAGCCCTAGAGAAAAAATGGGGGGTTGGGGGTTTTACAAAACCAAGGTTGGGCATTTCTTGTAAAATTTTTCCCAATGATTGATTTAGCCAGTAAACCCTTTGAAACTAAATTTTGGCCCGGTCTTTGGGTAGGTTCCCCTACAAACCGGAAAAAAAGAGTTTTTGGGGGCCTTTGTTTTTTCTTTTAAAGAAAAGGGTTTTTGGGGGGGCCCAACTGCCCCCCCACCCGGTTTTAACCACCCCACGGGTAGCCCCGGATTCTTCCCCCCCCCAAATTGGAGTAAACCGGGGGTATAGTGTACGCTTTTTTAAAAAGCAGAAATTTTTGTTTAGAGTTTAAGCCAAAAAACCAGGGAAAATCTTTTCAAAAAAATGTTAAATTGGGGGTTTTTTTTTAAAAAATTTTTGGGCTAAAAAATTCCGCAATTTCCGGCTCCCATTTTTTTCTACATTTGATCCCCCAAACAACTTTATCCTTTTTTATTTAAAACTCATAAAGAATATCCCCTTTTGCTTTTTTTCGGGCTATTTTAATTCCCTGCCCTGGGGATGTGTGGGCGGCCCTGGTTAGGGGTAAAATTTTTCTTCCCTTTCATGGTACCCTCAAAAATTCCTAAAACAAAATTTGGAACTGAAACAGTAAAGGTAAGGGGTTCCCCCTTTTAACAACCTGGGTCCCCCCAAATCCCACCCGTTCCCCACGGGCCCATTTTCTGACGTCTTGCAATTCTCTCTTGCACATTTCCCTTCCAAACTGCATACCATGCTGGTATGAGTGTATTTAAACAGCATGTCTTTGCTGGGGCACTGATATTTTGGGGTTAAGGGCTTTTTATCATCTCCCTAATTGACTTTTAGAAAACAAAAAAAAAACAATAACATGGGTGTGTTATTTTTGCTCAAAAACCATTATCTAGGCTGAGAGATAAAGGCTTAACTGGTCAACAATATAATTTACAGCTTACTTACCTCCACCATGGAGCCTCCACTATAGAAAAAGGCAGCAAACCTTTAACAACAAAGTTTGTAACTGCCCTTTGACACTGATCTTGTCTTTCTTTTGGCATCTTTCCTTTTTCTGCAAGTGTGAATGGATTTACACTGACTGGTCTTGTCCTCCTCACATCAGGGTTAGAGGCTACTGTGAGGAGAACATAAAAATAACAGTGAAGATTAGCTGAGCTGTATAACCAGCTGACCCAATGGATGAGCATATTTTTACAAGCTAAGCGTCATCTGTTAATGTCAATCTTTAGTTAGCTTTTGATTTAGCTAGCTACATAGCAATAAAATAAAGCTACCCACTAACTCGGCATGATGCATGTATCAAGTTGCAGTAACGCTAACAAACGTAAACTTGCCTGTTGAAATCCCAGACACTGTGCCGTCCTCGGTACTCTCTGATGAGGCGAAGTCCGGTGGTGGAGATTTTGAATCACTCCGCTCCGGCTTTGTACTGCTCACGGGCTGCTGAGAGGAGGATGGCTGTGCTGGCTGCGGTCTGCTCTCCTTGCAGTCAAACACTGAGCAACTTTCTCCTCTTAAATGTATCCTGTGCACGTTTAGGTGCTTCATCAAATTAGTTGTGTTGCCAGCTTTAGCAACAACGTCTTTTTTGCATATATTGCATTGCGTACTATTGGCATCGATCTTTCTAAAGTGAAGCCACACTTTTGACCTCGGTGGCATTTTTGTGCCATCCTGAATGGGATGTGGAGGAGTTGGTTTGAGGTGTGAATGGTTTCTTGTCATGTCTGCAGTAGAAGCCATTCAGACGGTTGGCCAGGCGAGGACTTTGTTCAGGAAGGGTGGTGGGGCTTCTGTAGGCAGTCAATTCAATTCAATTCAATTCAGTTTATTTATATAGCGCCAATTCACAACACATGTCGTCTCAAGGCACTTCACAAAAGTCAGGTACATACATTCCAATTAATCTTAATCATTGAACAGTGCAGTCAGATTCAGTTATTTATTCAAATTGGATAAAAAGTTTTTCTATCTAAGGAAAGGAAACCCAGCAGATTGCATCCAGTCAGTGACTTGCAGCATTCCCTCCTCCCGGATGAACATGTAGAGACAGTGGACAGTCACTGGCGTTGACTTTGCAGCAATCCCTCATACTGAGCATGCATGTCAGGTTTCTCAGACCAGTCCATACATCCGAAGTGTCACCAGAAGAAAGGCTGTTTTTCAGCTTCTCACTGTAGCTTCTCTTGGCTGCTTTGATCTCCTTTGTAAGTCTGTTCCTGGCCTGCCTGTACCGCACCCAATCTCCACTGCTGTGAGCTTCTTCCTTGTCCCTGCGCAGATTCCTGAGGTGTGGAGTGAACCATGGCTTGTTGTTCCCAAAGGTGCAGAAGGTCTTGGTCTGCACACACATGTTCTCACAGAAACTGATGTATGATGTCACCACATCAGTTAGTTCGTTTAAATCAGTGGCTGAGGTTTCAAAAACAGTCCAGTCTGTGCATTCAAAGCAGGCCTGTAGCATCTGCTTTGATTCCCTCGTCCACTTTTTAACAGTGTGAACCGTGGGTTTGGAAGCTCTTAGTTTCTGTCTGTAAGTTGGGATGAGGTGGATAAGGCAATGATCCGAAAGTCCCAGAGCAGCCCTGGTAACAGCATGGTATGAGTCCTTAAAAGCTGTGTAACAGTGGTCCAGTGTGTTTTTGTCTCTGGTGGGACACTTAATATGCTGTCTGTATTTTGGGAGCTCATTAGAGAGATCTGCGCTGTCACACGTCCGTAATCAAGTCAAAAACTGTAAACTTTTCATCCGTCCAAAACAGGGAAAATATGAGGAACCTTTGCAGCCGACTGAAAAACAAGGGGAAACTCGTCTCCTTAGAACAAACCTTTTGTAGGTTTCACCTGCGCCTGGGTTGCGTCTAACGGTCTTCGATTGGGGAATATAAATCTTCTGATTTTCTTGTATCAGACAGATTTCCAGCTTTCAAGTTTTTCTGGGAATGGCCAGTGTGGAGGAAAAGAAAACCTGCCTGCGAGCTTCTATTTCTCCAGAGATTGCTTACTCACCATAGTCTCGTAAAATACGTTTGGAAAGTTTGTCAGAGCTCCGACGCCCGTCGCAGCAGCGCATGACGAGCTGCGCATCCCAGTTGTTCTTTCGACCAAAATGGCGGGTGTGCCACCAACAAGGTGGTTAAGAAAAACGAAACAGTCTTAGCTGCTGGGGACGTGGTCCTTTGTTCGTAGTGTCTCCTCTGCGGCCTCGATCCTAAGCGGTCCTCACAGCCTTCCTCACACCGGTCGGTCCCTCAGTGGCGTCTCCTCTGCCGACTTGATCCCCACAGCGATCCTCAACCGTATTGCTTCCCCAGATCGCCTCTCCATAGATTGGCTCCTGCCTACGCCTGTACCGCTCACTTTGTCACCACTGATCCTCGGCACCGTTTTCGCAGCCTCTCGACAGTTTCAGCTTGTCCGCGGCTGTCATTCTACCTGCGCACCCTCTCTCTGTTTTTCCATTGTCCTTCTTTAACAGTGGGTACAGAAAGTATTCAGACCCCTTTAAATTTGTCACTCTTTGTTTAATTGCAGCCATTTGCTAAAATCAAAAAAGTTCATATTATTTCTCATTAATGTACACTCAACATCCCATCTTGACAGAAAAAAACAGACATGTAGACATTTTGCAAATTTATTAAAAAAGAAACTGAAATATCACATGGTCATAAGTATTCAGACCCTTTGCTGTGACACTCATATTTAACTCACATGCTGTTGATTTCTTCTGATCCTCCTTGAGATAGTTCTACTCCTTACATTGGAGTCCAGTTGTTTAATTAAACTGATTGGACTTGATTAGGAAAGGCACACACCTGTCTATATAAGACCTCACAGCTCACAGTGCATGTCAGAGCAAATGAGAATCATGAGGTCGAAGGAACTGCCCAAGGAGCTCAGAGACAGAACTGTGGCACTGCACAGATCTGGCCAAGGTTACAAAAGAATTTCTGCAGCACTCAAGGTTCCTAAGAGCACAATGGCCTCCATAATCCTTAAATGGAAGAAATTTAAGATAACCAGAACTCTTCCTAGACGTGGGCGTCCAGCCAAACTGAGCAATCGTGGAAGAAGAGCCTTGGTGAGAGAGGTAAAGAAGAACCCAGAGATCACTGTGCCTGAGCTCCAGAGATGCAGTAGGGAGATGGGAGAAAGTTCCACAAGGTCAACTGCAGCCCTCCACCAGTCGGGGCTTTATGGCAGAGTGGCCCAACGGAAGCCTCTCCTCAGTGCAAGACATATGAAAGCCCGCATAGAGTTTGCCAAAAAACACATTAAAGAATCCCAGACTATGAAAAATACAATTCTTTGTTCCGATGAGACAGAGATTGAACTTTTTGGCGTTAATTCTAAGCGGTATGTGTGGAGAAAACCAGGCACTGCTCATCACCTGCCCAATACAATCCCAACAGTGAAACATGGTGGTGGCAGCATCATACTATGTTTTTCAGCTGCAGGGACAGTATGACTGGTTGCAGTTGAATTAAAGATTAATGCGGCCAAGTACAGAGATATCCTGGAAGGAAACCTCTTCCAGAGTGCTCAGGACCTCAGATTGGGCCGAAGGTTCACCTTCCAGACAATGACCCTAAGCACACACCTAAAATAACAAAGGAGTTGCTTCGGAACAACTCTGTGACCATTCTTGACTGGCCCAGCCAGAGCCCTGACCTAAACCCAATTGAGCATCTCTGGAGAGACCTGAAAATGGCTGTCCACCAACGTTCTCCATCCAACCTGACGGAACTGGAGAGGATCTGCAAGGAAGAATGGCAGAGGATCCCCAAATCCAGGTGTGAAAAACTTTCATTCCCAAGAAGACTCATGGCTGTACTAGCTCAAAAGGGTGCTCCTTCTCAATACTGAGAAAAGAGTCTGAATACTTATGACCATGTGATATTTCAGTTTCTTTTTCAATCAATTTGCAAACATTTCTCTGACAAGAGACAACCTGACAACCCAGGGTTCAGACCAGGAAGCAGGGTCGTAGTTTAACACTCCTCTCTGCAGCTTCTGTACTGCTACCCGCCCATTACCCTATTAAGACAGTGTCTCGCCCACGGCCAAAATTGAATAGATTAAAAAATTATCTAAAACGAGAAAATCAGGAAAATCTAATAAAAATAAACACAACTCAGACTAAAAATAAAAATAAAACAATTAAATGTGGCTTACTGAACATAAGATCTCTCTCTTCAAAAACTTTGCTAGTTAATGACCTGATTTGTGACAATCAGATTGATTTATTTTGTCTCACAGAAACCTGGCTGCAGCAAGAGTATTATGTTACTATAGCAGCACTGGGCTCCTACTAATCATTCAAATTTTCACATTCCTCGAAATACTGGGCGAGGAGGAGGAGTAGCAACCCTCATTCAGTCCGATTGTTTGACTAGACCGAGACCAATCAATAGCTACAACTCTTTTCATTATTTAATCCTTAGTTTTCCTCATCCAAATTGCAAGGCTCTAAAACCACTTCTGTTTGTTGTTTTGTACTGTCCACCAGGCCCTTACTCTCAATTTTTACATCAGTTTTCAGACCTTTTAACTGATTTAGTGTTAAATACAGATAAGGTTATTATAGTGGGGATTTTAACATTCATGTTGACACTGAAAGTGATAGCTTAAATATAGCCTTTAATGCTATCTTAGACTCAATTGGCTTTGCTCAAAACATTAACAAACCTACCCACCTTTGTCTTCATTCTCTGGACCTAGTGCTGACATATGGCATTGAGGGTAAAGAACATCACATATTTTCTCATAACCTGTCCTGTCTGACCATTTTTTAATAACGTTTGAGTTTAATGAACGAGTACTCCACACCTGAAAGAAATTTTCATTATAGTAGATCATATCAGACAATGCTGTAACAACCTTTAAAAGAATCTGTTCACTTTCGATTCTCCTCATTATCACAGGAAAAACACAGTGGGGGGTTATAATTTTGTTTCTTCCCCTTCACAAAATTGATTCTCTTGTTCATAGTGTTCCTCATCATTGCATGGTGCATTAGACAATGCAGCCCCTTGAAAAAGAAGGTAATTATTCATAGGAGGCTAGCTCCCTGGTTTAATCAGAGCTGCTTACTTTAAACCACAATGTTAGAAAATTGGAGAGAAAATGGCGCTCTACACACCTAGCAGATTCTACTTTAATCTGGAAAAAAATAGCCTACTGTTGTATAAAAGACACTTCGCCAAGCCAGAACAACTTATTCTCATCATAATAGAAGGAGAACAAGAAAATCCTAGTTTTCTTTAGTAAAGTGCTAAACTTACACAGAGTCATAGCTCTGTTGAGCCATCCATTCCTTAGCTCTTAGCAAGTCATGAGGTTTATGTGATTCTTTTAAATAAATTGATTCTATTAAAAATAAAATCACTATTGACATACTCCCGAAGGTGATTACTTCATCCTCAGCAAAGGAGACAACATTGGAAAGTAACTGTAGATAAAAAAAAACCTAATCTGTGCTTGGACTCCTTTGATCCTGTGGAGCTTCTGAGTTATCAGAAATATTAGTTTCATCTTAACTTCAACTTGTATGTTAGACCCAATCCCAACCAAATTATTTAAGGAAGTGGTTCCTCTGATTACCAGCCCAATTTTAGATATGATTAAATTTATCCTTAGTAAATGGTATGTACCACAAGCTTTTAGGTAGCTGTAATTAAACCTTTGCTTAAGAAACCTTCACTTGATCGAGATGACTTAAGAATTACAGACCTATATACAATCTTCCATTCTTATCTAAAATTCTTTGAGAAAATAGTTGCTAATCAAATGTGTGAGCATTTACACAGCAATGACCTATTTTGAGAGTTTCAGTCAGGCTTCCGAGCTCATCATAGCACTGAAACAGCTCTCGCTGAAAGTCACTAATGATCATCTTATGGCCTCAGATAATGGACTTGTGTCTGTACTAGACTGTTAGATCTCAGTGACGCATTTGATACAGTCGATCACAATATCTCTTAGAAAGGCTGGAATATGCTGTAGGGATCAGGGGAACAGCACTGGGCTGGTTTAAATCTTATTTGTCTGACAGATTCCAGTTTGTTCATGTAAATGAATAAATCATCTTTAAAATCCAGGGTTTAATTGTGGAGTACCACAGGGTTCAGTACCTTGGGCCAATTCTCTTTACTATATAATGCCTTCCAATAGTCCCAATTTATCAGGCAGCATAGAATAAATTTTCACTGTTACGCTGATGACACTCAGCTTACTTATCATAAATCCTGATGAGCCAAACCAGTAGATAGACTACAAGCATGTCTGAAGACAATAAAACTTGGATGACCTTAAATTTGCTTCTAAATTCAGACAAGACAGAAGTTGTCGTCTTGGAACGGAGTCTTTAAAAAAGAAACTGCTTAGTCAATCACTTAACCTGGATGACATTAAATTGACCTCCGTAATAAAGGGGGAAAAAAACCTTGGTGTTATTTTGACCCCCCCCCCCAGGACATGTCATTTAAATCCCATATTAAACAGGTTTCTAGGATTTCCTTCTTTCATCTCCGGAACATTGCCAAAATTAGAAATTGCCTGTCCAGGAGTGACGCTGAAAAACTAGTCCATGTATTTGTTACTTCAAGGCTGGACTATTGTATTTCTTTACTATCAGGATGTCCACAAAATGCAGTTAAAAGCCTTCAGCTGATTCAGAATGCTGCAGCAAGAGTTCTGATGAAAATTCACACCTATAAAGCCCTTAATGATTTAGCTCCATCATACATCAGAGATCTGATTACTCCATACGTTCCTAACAGAGCACTTCGTTCTCAGACTGCAGGTTTACTGGTGGTTCCTAGAGTCTCTAGAAGTAGAATGGGAGGCAAATCCTTTAGTTATCAGGCTCCCTCTCCTCTGGAACCAGCTCCCAGTTTTAGTCCGTGAGGCGGACACCGTCTACTTTTAAGGCTAGGCTTAAAACTTCCTTTTTGATAAAGCTTATAGTTAGAGTGCTTAGGTTATCCTGAGCTATCTTCCTTATTTTACCTCCGTCTTCTTTCCTCCCTGTTGGATGGAGTAAGGGGGGAGTCAGGATTAGCCTTAAACCGGTCTCAGTTATGGATGAGGTGCAACACACCCTCCATTTCTGCTACCTGTATGACCCCCTCTCTTTTCAATAGTTATAATCAATCTGAAAGAGAGAGGTATCCCAATCGTTGTGGTTTTTAGTATAACAATGGCCATCAGTGGGCTCTAGATGGACAAACTGTCTACTTTTAAGGCTAGGCTTCAAACTTTCCTTTTTGATCAAGCTTATAGTTAGAGTGGCTTAAGTTATCCTGAGCTATCTCTGTAGTTATGCTGCTATAGGCTTAGGCTGCTGGAGGACGTAATGACCACTTTCACCCTCTTCGCTACATTCTCATACTACTCTACAATTTAGCATTATTTGCTGTTATTTCAGCTTTTAACTTTGTTCTCTCTCTTTTCTCTTCCTAGAAGCTACACCTGGCCTGACTCTGTATCTACCTGTGACACCTTTCTGCAGAGGGGCATTGTCCAAGCTTCTGCTGGCAACAACTTAATGCTCATCCTCTACCGATCATCCACATGGCCCTGTGTTTTAGTGTTTAACCCTTTCTCTCTCCTAGACATGGCTACTGACTGAGCTTTTACTGTAACTAACTCTATGTGCTCTCATCAGACTCTAAACTTGAAAACTGGCTCAGAGTTTATCTGTTCTTTCTTTCTAGGTGAAACGACTAAAGAAGCTACATCCATTAACATTACTTTTCCTTCCCATAGAAAGGTCTCCTGGATCAGTGCTTCTTTGTTCTCTTTGTGTCTCTGCTCTGTTCTCTCTAACCCCCAGTTGGTCGTGGCAGATGGCCGCTCACACTGAGCCTGGTTCTGCTGGAGGTTTCTTCCTGTTAAAAGGGAGTTTTTCCTCTCAACTGTCGCTACATGCATGCTCAGTATGAGGGATTGCTGCAAAGTCAACGCCAGTGATTGTCCACTGTCTCTACATGCTCATCCGGGAGGAGTGACTTCTACAAATCTCTGACTCGATGCAATCTGTTGGGTTTCCTTAGGTAGAAAAACTTTTTATCCAATTTGAAGAAATGACTGAATCTGACTGCACTGTTCAATGATTAGGATTAATTGGAACGTATGTACCTGAGTTTTGTGAAGTGCCTTTAATTAATTAGAAATAATATTAACTTTTTTGATTTTAGCAAATGGCTGCAATGAAACAGAGTGAAAAATTTAAAGGCGTCTGAATACTTTCCGTAACCACTGTATTTCCCTTTCAGTTCCACACCACTGTCATCATTAGAAAACATCTCGTCTCCCACCCGGGGTGTGTAGTGGCTTGGGCTTAAAACAAAATAACATGCACAAAAAAAAAATTGCACAAATGAATCGACATGAACCACAGCAACTAAAGATAAATCTTACTAAATGCACAGCATCTACTAGTCATGGAAAACAAAATGTCATATTCCCACATCTGGAGGACTGGAGGGAGATGGTTGAGAGAGTAGCCGTGGTGGAGTTGAGAGTGTCAAGAGGGCGGACAGGCTTCTTGGGTTGCCAGTCGTGGAATGAAGATCAGAGGTTTTTCTTTGACTGCAGGAGTTGTACAAACTTGAGATCCTGGAATGTACTCGGAGGAAGATCTTGATCTCAGAACTGGAGGTTAGGGAAACATAAGAACCTTTAGCCTTGAGAAGTAACGACACTCAAGCAAAGAGTTACTGGCAGCCAGCTCCTCATATACACCAGCAGATGGTTGATGAAAAACAGGTCTGCAGCTGTACACCTACTGAGGTCCACCCTCCGGTAAAGCTGGTTCCGCTGCATCCTCCAGTGGCGATCCAAGGCTTCAGGAAAACACAAACCAACCACACAAACACAAAGCATGCAATCCCTGATATCACCTATTAATGCTGTGTTTGTGCTAGACCAGATTATCTTGCAGTGGTGGATGTGATGTTGAATGGAGGAATGGAGAGATTTATTATTATTATTAGTCAAGTCAAGTCAAGTCAAGTCAAGTCAAATTTATTTATATAGCACTTTTCAGCAACAAGGCACTCAAGGCGCTGTACATAAGGAAAAACATTACAATGATACAGAAAATTAAACAACAGAAAAACAAATCAAATGACATTAAAAATCCTTGGGGGTTTACTGGTAAGAGTACAATCCTTTTAAGAAATCTAAAAATCTAGGAATCCTTCTAAGCTGGGTCACTGGTATAAAACAGTTTTAGTCCAAACTTTTAAATGCTAATAATGTTTGGCTTTTACTGGTATGAAATATTTGTGCTGGGTCACTGGTATAAAACCTTTTTAGTCCAAACTTTCAAATACTAATAATGTTTGGCTTTCACTGGTATGAAATAGTTGTAATACAACCCTTCCAAGAAATCTAAAAATCTATGAATCTTTCTAAGCAATCTAAAAATCTATGAAAACACATTTAGGTAAAAAGAGGATAAGAAGAAAGACCACATTGGGTAAGAGGAGGGAAAAAAAACATTTCACACTTTATCCTTAGCAGGATACAGTTTGGGATATCAAAAAAACCTCAGCACAAATAAGCAACACATATACGAAACAACATATTGCAGGGATACGGTGAAGGCTGTATGTCAGGGGTGCGTATGTTTATATGAGCATGTGCGTGTGTGCATGTTAGTGTGTGCAAAGTAAATCCATGAAGCACTGTCACAGAGGCCATTGTCCTTGATGGTACGATGAAATGTTCATCAACCAGCCACACAGTTCTGAGCAGGTCCACAGATGTCCTCAGGGAAGGGAGAGGGTAGAGGGAGCAGAGCATCATGTTTACATAACTTCCAGTAAAAGTTGAAGATGGCCAGACATCAAGGCCGTGCAGGGGAGCCAGATTCATAAAAACAACAATTACTTGAGTCAGGCTGACTCTTAGTTTTCTGACTTGAGAGTCTTGCTGGTGCTTCTCAATGGCGAATCCAAACAGCCAAATTCCTGGTCTTTCGCTAGATCCGAGCATGCAACTTCTCCAAGATTTATCCCATTTCACCTCTGAGTCCAGGAACCGCACCCAGCCTGCGATCTTATAGGATCACATCCAGTTTGCGATTCTGCTCCCTTAACATTTCAGTCTGAGTGTTGATAGCTCTGCAGATCCCTTCACATAAGCCGGGCAGCCTTGCAATGGCCAGATCTGCTGCCGACGTTTCCCGATTTCATGATATCCCAGGTAACCGGCAACTCTGAAACGCAGAAATCCTGTTATCAGAAATCCAATTATGTACACATCTTCCACGTCCTTGACTGACATCATTGTCAAACACACAATCCACTTTTGCCAGGGGTCCATTGTGTATCCGGAGAAGAATGCCCCATCTGGACAAGAGGGCTTTCCCGCCGAAAAAATTTGATCAATTGCGTTGAGAGACCAGCTGACCAGATCCATAATTCACAATTCGGGAGAGGCTCAGAAAGAAGACAAGACACATAGCAGGAGCAGGGCAGACAGGGGAGGGTGCGGGAGACAGGAGAAAATTGTCCTCCTCCACGAGAGCAGAAACAGAAAATAGCAGGGAATAGTGGATGATTGTTAGCAGAGGACACATGGGAATTATGAGCATGTTTAATCCAAGGTAAGAACTGACGCATATCAGATGGGTTGGTGGAGGTGACACATTTTGAGGGAGGTTTTGAGTCCCTGATTCTTTCTTTTCATTTCACTATTGGATTAGGGATGGAAACCAGACGTCAGACTAACCTTAGCCTCCAGGGCGGTGCAGAACTGTTTCCAGATGTGAGAAATGAACTGGGGACCACGATCAAATAGGATCTCCTAGGGTATACCATGCAGAAGGAAGACCTGTTTGCTGAGAAGTTGAGCCGTTTGGAGTGAAGTGGGCAGTTTTCTGAGTAGAATGAGATGATAGGCTTTAGAAAAACGGTCAACGAAAGTGAAAATGGTGGTCATGCCTTTAGAAACGGGCAGTCCAGTGACAAAATCGATGGCAATATGATTCCAGGGACATGTGGATATGGCAAGAGGTTGCAGAAGTAAAGATGGAGGTTTATTACCAGTTTTGTTTCTGCCGCATATGAAACAGGTGTAAGGATTATGATTATTGATTAATTAATATTTATCAAGAATTATAATTTAAAATCGTAATTTGAGAAAAATGTATTTCTTAACCAAAAATCCTTATTCATAAATCGAAATCAGAGATGTCCTCTGGTGTTGTAATTGTGGCTCAAAGCCTTTGATAATTACAATTGTTAAATTCTGAGTAATAATTGATAACTATTACTAGATGTTACTGTTTAATCAACCGTTTCACCACAGGTGGAAGATGTTCGACCTTATTTTGACTGACAAATCACCCTTGCTCAAAATAAACAAAAACGCTCTCTCTTTATCTATGTGAATATTTATTAAATCATCAGCCCTGATACACCTCGCTATTCCAATTCAATAATCTTCACCTAATCAAACATGCAAAGTTCTACATAAAAGGGGTAAAATATCTAACCAAACAAAATAAAACTTGAGTGTGTATGAAATCAAACCAGCAGTTATGGCAGTTATGGCATAATACAAGAGCCCCCCCCCAGGCGCCAAGTATCATAAAACCGTCCAAAGTTGGAAGCTCAGCGAACAAAGGATAATAAAACTTTTCTGCGGCAAACTAGTAAAAGAAACACGCAGGGTGCAGACAAAGAGAAGGTGAGTTTCCACCATGAAGTTCCAGCAGTCCAATGTTATAGTGTACCTGCGCTCAGGTTTTTGCACAGTAAACACAACTTGCGAAGCTCGGCGGCCTCAGAGTCCAGCTATAATCAAATTCTAAATAGCTCTAAAATCCTACTCTACCCTGCCCAAGCTATTTTAATAGAAATAAAAAAAAATAGAATGGAATAACTTGGTGTTGTTTCCTCTGGAGCAGAGGGAGGGAAGGAGAGAGAAGGGGGGAGTTGCTGCGTGTCCGCAATTAATTCCAAGAAACGGTCAGTGTCGTCTTTGGCTTCCTTTGGCAAAAAGAAGCAATATGACGGACCGTCAGCAGTCGACTGGAACAAAACAAGGAGGAAGATTGCATCTCCTTGAAAACCTCCGTGGGTTTTGGGTCACGTGTCAAATCCACGTCTTCGATCGGTAAAGTTGAAAACTCTGAGCCTTCCTATTCCCGAAGCTTCTTTCACGAATTTTCTTCTCGTTGGCCAACGGGGGAGAATGAATGAAAATCCACGTGGGATTTTCTTCTCCAGAATGATGCGCCTCAGATGCTAGTCCGGTTTGCAGCGTGAAAGCCATGGTAGGCGTCTCCGGTGCCCTTATATAGTCCACTGTGACATCAGAGCTGCGACGCAATGCCTGCTGGGAGTTGTGGTAGCAGTTGCAATGCCTGCTGGGAGTTGTGGTAGCCGCTGCAATGCCTGCTGGGAGTTGTGGTCTGTAGTAGCAAACGAATGGTCCAACACAGGCGAGGATGTAATCTTTGACATCCTTGAAAGTATTGGGCAGAATCTTCTGTTGATTAGAGTGATTGTTGGACTGGTTCCAAGGTGACAGGAGAATTTAGAAGTGTGGATCCAATGAATAAGGCATGATCTGACTGATGATGGCATGTAGATACGGTTTGCTGGACCTGTCCCAGGGACGGGTTCTTCTTGTTGGGCTTGTTTGATGACTTCCTCGATCCCACGAAACACAACTGGGCAGACGAATGGGGGCTGGTGATTTGTCGTTGTCATTTGAGGCAAACTGGCCAGAGAAGGCATCGGGCTTGACATTCTTAGATCCTGGTCAGTAAGAAATGGAGAAAAGAAGAGAGCAACGGGAATGATGGAAATTTAGGCGTTTTGCAGTTCTTGTGATCAGTCCAAACCAGCTCAGCATGTTCAACAGCCTCCAACCAATGCCGCCACTCCTCAAAAGCCAATTTTATGGGAAGAAGCTGTCAGTCCCCCATGTCGTAGTTACACTTTGTGGGTAATAGGCGGCGAGAGAAGAAGTCACAAGGATGAAGCTTAAAATCAGATTCAGAATGTTATTGTAGTACAGCTCCGACCGCTATGTCAGAAGCAGCAACATCGAGAATAAATAGTTTGAGGCGGTTGGGGTGAACTGAGATGGGAGCCTGGGAAAAGCTCTCCTTGAGTTTAGAAATGCTTCTTCTGCTTCAGGGGCCCATGTGAAGGTGGTCTTGGTGGAAGCAAGGGAGATGAGAGGTGCTGCAATTTGACTGTAGTTCTTTATGAATCTGTGGTAGAAGTTTGCAAAGCCTGTCTACATGTCTGTGATGTTGGCCAGTTTATGACTGCCTTGGTTTTCTTGGTATCAGTACAAACCTGTCTTTCCTCTAAGATGTAACCCAGTAAATGATGGTTGAGAACTATCGCTTCTCAGCTTTGACATATAACTGGTTTTTGAGGAGGCGTTGGAGAACTTGGCGGACATGTTTCTTGTGGTCGGCAAGGGTCTTGGAGTAGATCAGGATGTCATCTAATTAAACAATCAAAAAGAGGTTAATGAAATCACGAAGGACATCGTTTACCAGAGTTTGGAAAACGGCTGGAGCGTCGGTGAGTCCAAATGGCATGACCAGGTACTCCAAAATGGCCCAGGGGGGTTCTGAAGGCTGTCTTCCACCCTTCTCCTTGGTGTATGTGGACCAAATGATAGGCATTACGGTGATCAAGTTTAGTGAAAACAGTTGCCCCATGGATGGGTTCGAAGGCGGATGAGATGAGTGGGAGTGGATATTTGTTCTTGACTGTGATTTGGTTTAATCCTCTGTAATCGATGCATGGCCGAAGTGAACCATCTTTCTTTGAAACGAAGAAGAATCTTGCCCCTAGTGGCAAAGAGGAGTGGCAGATTATTCCAGCTCCAAGCAAGTCATTTATGTACTGTTCCATGAATTCTCTTTCACTCTTAGGGCTCACTAAAGGTCCTCCTCACTGCTCTTAACATTTGCTCACTTTAGGAGCTCTCTTAAGGCCTAAGGTGTTTTGTGAATAACTTTGATTTTACCAAGGTAAAATTCTAAGAAAAATCTTAGATCTTAAATCTTAGATTTTTCTTAAAATTACATCACTAGGGGCTACTTTTAGTCTTAGGGTTCTTTGTGAATAAGGGCTAAGATTTGCAGAGGGCAAGACTAATATTTGTCCTGTCAACAAATTCACCCACCTGAGCTGTCAATCTCTGCAGCTCAT
Organism: Crenichthys baileyi; assembly: GCA_036173005.1. Classification (NCBI taxonomy): domain Eukaryota; kingdom Metazoa; phylum Chordata; class Actinopteri; order Cyprinodontiformes; family Goodeidae; genus Crenichthys; species Crenichthys baileyi. The sequence continues at coordinate 1,041,261 of JAHHUM010001169.1, forward strand.
CCAGAGTCACCATGGGCCTTTGGGCTGCTTCTCTGATTAAAGGTCTATTTGCTCGTATTATTTGGTTAGGTGGTGGACCATGTCATGCAATGATGCCCTACTTTGTGTTGGTCCATCACATTTTATCCTAATAAAATACACAGAAATTTGCTGTTAACAGATTTGATGTGAAAAAATTTCAAACAAAATACTTTTGCAAGGTTTATTTTTGGTGTAATGTTTCTTGGTCTGAAAATATATTTTCTGTCAGGTATTTGAGAGGCCTAATGGGAACCTTCAACGAGAGAGCAGAGAAACTGATGGAAAAGCTTTCAGAGATAGCTGATAAAAATACTGAGGCCAACATGCTTCAACTTGTGAACTGTGTCACGCTTGATGTCATTGCTAAGGTATCCAGTATTTTTGCAACTTGTTCTGCAAAATATGTGGAAAAATGGGATAAAATGCTGTCTTAAACGCTAACCATCTGGCCAAATAAAAATACGTGCCTGTTTGTTCCCTTTTCAAACCTTAGGTTGCTTTTGGTATGGAGTTAGACCTCCTGAATAATTCTTCACCCTTCCCCAAGGCCATCGAGACTTGTCTAAAAGGGATGGTACATTACGTTAGAGACGTCACATTTGAGGTAATAGTTCAGTTAAATTTTTTTAATGTGCACAAAAGAAAACAAGCTCTTTACCAATAGAGGGTGAGACAACTGAAGTTTGCTGTTCCAGTACATTCCCTGGAACAGAACATTCGTTAATGAAGTGAGGGAAGCTTGTCGCTTCCTGCGCACAACTGGAGCTGAGTTGATCCACAAGAGAAAGATCGCCATAGAAAATGGAGAGGATGTTCCAAAAGACATTCTCACGCAGATCATCAAGACTGCTGCCACAGGTTGTAATGAAAAGTTGAATGATGTCAACATTTTTTTTAGAGTGTCATGTATATTATTGACTCACTGATCTCTAAAGCTACATTTATTATTGGATAATGTTACACATGTGGGCTACTTCTGATTGTATCCAAGAGAAGGGCGTCAATTCCGTGAATTGTCCGTTTTATCATATTGCAGAGGAAACCATGACTGAAGAAGACGAGGAGTTTATGTTGGACAATTTTGTAACATTTTTCATTGCTGGTGAGTATTTTTGCTTCCCTTTTTGGTCCTTTGCCATGGTGCTTTCTTTACTCTTAATACTGACGGGTTAAATATAATCTTGGGGTAAATATAGGCCGATTCAGCCCTAAGTTAACTTAACAATACATGGGGTATTGGGTTGACCCAGCATACTGGGGTAGGTGTTTAACCCAAGAAATAGGTGAAGGTGAATTATGTCACATGTAAAGGCTACAAAACAGTGGGTTTAAAAGAAAAATATTTATTATAATTTATTTATTATAATTTTAATTATTTTAGTTTGATTCTGCATTAACATATAAAGCCAAGACTAGGCCTCACACATTTCTGTCATTTGTATGATCTTTAATTACACAGTGTCAATCTGTGGGTCAGTTTTTTAGGGCACAGATTACAGTTTCCAATCATCTAAATTAAAGTTATGTTAACAAAGTTGATATACATCTGCAATAAAACCTAATGTAGAAATAAATAAAGCTCCTAAGCCTGTTTATACTGGCTTTATGACCAGCTGTTGGGATAAAGTGTGAATGCTTTACATAGCTAGCACTAGCCCATGCTTACTACTTAGGAGGTCATAGGCCGATACTTTCTTACATGAACAAACTTGTTCTCTAATGTGAACAAAAGTCATTAAAACTACCCCACTCACTTTAGCATTATTCTACAGCATTATTTTACCAGCTTACAAATTCGTACTTCATCCCGTGGAAGAGATTCAGCTTGCTGAAAAAAGGCTCAGAGGTTTTGACCCAAGGTTTAGTTAAAGCTACCCAACTTCTTTCCCAACAGCATGAACCCAACATTTGGGTTGAAGAAACAACCCAGCAGTTTTTTTTTGTATGTTTGGACAAAGCTGCATTTAAATAATGTATATGTCAAGTATACAACTAAGGTATGCATCGTACAAGGTCTATTTAAAGAAAAAAAGGAGGATTTATCTATCTTTAAATCATTCGTGTATTGTTGCACCATAAATTGTAAATCGATATTTTATATGATAGACAAAGTACTTCAAAAGGGGGAAGTGAAAAAATTGTTATCAAAGCATGTGTTTTTTTTATATATATAATTTTATGGTATTTGCACCTTTATTATGACACTGGGTTTTTTTGTTTGACAAGATTTATTAAAAATATGTATATTGTCAGTCTCAACCTTTATACCTACCTTTTTGGCTTAACAATTTAAATTGGTTTTTGGATTATTTCAACGTGATGTTTTAATTCGATTTGCTAAAACTGCACCTTTCTAGGTCAAGAAACGACAGCCAATCAACTAGCGTTTTGCATCATGGAACTCGGAAGAAATCCTGAAATCCTGGAGAAGTGAGAACTAAAAATTAAGTGCACCATTCCTTGTAGTACAGTTAGCGAACCATGTTTGTTATGGAGTGTTTATACTTTACAGAGCAAAGAAAGAAGTGGACGATGTCATTGGGATGAAACAAGAAATAAGCAATGATGACCTCGGGAAGCTGATCTATCTCTCACAGGTCATTTTTAACACCTACTCCTTTATTCACTCTTCTGCAAGTTTATTTCTAATTTCTTCTTTAGCAGTCTTTATTACCATGTTTATTATTGTAATCATTTTGGACAGGTGCTGAAAGAGACTCTGAGAATTTATCCTACTGCTCCAGGAACAAATCGTGACATAGAGGAGGACATGATGATCGATGGTGTCCACATACCGGGGGGAGTCGGTTGTTCGGTGAGGCTTTTGCTGTTAAATGTGATTAACTAGAATGCAGATATGGATCACTGCAAAAACTAAACACAATAAAATTACAACAGAATCAATCTTACAAGAACTTAAGTAATAAGTCATAAATCATTTTGTTAAGCCTAACTGACCTAAAAGAGGAAACTATTAGTCTGGTTTAATTTCTAACAGGGAGAAAAATATGTAATTATCTGGTTTCAACTGTACATGATGCAGCATAGCAAGGTATGTTCCTCATTACGTGTGAAACTTTACTCTGATTCTCAGTTCAGCAGCTATACTACTGGGAGAATGGAAAAATTCTTCAAGGACCCGCTGAAATTTGATCCAGACAGATTTCATCCAGATGCTCCAAAGTAAGTAAAGCACAATCATCGCATGATGCCTGATTTTTATTACTGTGTGACCTTTGCACATCTTCAGCATGCCACAAGAAAGAATTAAAAATGTTCTCTCATCTTGTTTTACAAGACCCTATTACTGCTACTTTCCCTTTGCTCTCGGTCCACGGTCATGCCTGGGTCTGAACTTTGCTCAGGTGGGTTGGACAAAGAATCAACATACAGTCCCAATACAAATACAAACACACAGACTGAGTTAAAAAATGCCAATGTGTTTTCAGATGGAGGCTAAAGTGGTGATGGCAAAACTGCTCCAGAGGTTTGATTTCAGCCTTGTCCCAGGACAGAGCTTTGACATTCAGGACACTGGCACGCTGAGGCCAAAGAGTGGAGTGATCTGCACCATCAAACACAGGAAATACAAAATCTAAGCGATGTTAATGCTTAACAACAGAAATCACAGCAGTTCTTGTGATGAAACTGAATTGCTTGCTAGGTTTGTGGTCCTGTCTCAGCCAATAGATGTTTATATTGAACAAGTTTCTCTATGTATTTTCATTTGATCATGCTTATAATAATCTTTTAATTTATGATATCATCTTTGGGGTTTTTTGTATACTACGTATCATGCAATCAGTTCACTATAATTTGACCATTGCTGACAATCTACATATGTGGGGGCGCTGTGATAAAAGTTGAGTAGCATTTGTTTTAACTGCACAGGAGGCTGAAAGTCTATTAGAAAAAAATTTAAATGGGATCTTCTATCTTCTATAGGTTCAACAATGATAACTTGTGCTTGTTCTGCTCAATCCAAACTAATATCGGAAACCCAGTTATTTTTTCATGGGATTTAATATAGACATTGTGGCCTGATCTTCACAAATGGATTAAATTTAAGAGTCCCCTCAATTTTTTCATC